>VZTR01002669.1:35946-226947 GCA_013400775.1 Chaetops frenatus
GGGGGGGTGCACCCAGCATCTCCATCCTCCGGCCGCGGTGCCCAGAGGGCGGCACTGTGACACCAGGCACGGGCGGCCCCACACAGCCCCGGGCTGGCCCCGCATCCCACCGCATCCCGGGCGCTGCCGGCCGGGGGGCGGCGGGAGCCGGGCGGTGTTGCTGGGGAGAAGGGCTGTGATGAAATCGCTATATTAAGCACCATGACCTCATCGCTTCCCGCGCACCAGGAGCCGAGTCCCGCCGGGCGGGGAAGGAGGGATGCAGGAGAGGAGAGCTACAGCTCCCAGGGATGCTCCTTCCACCTTGCCCGAAGAGGGCTGCGCTCCCCGCGGAGGTGATGGGGGTCGCGGGCACCCCATCACCGCACCCCTCTCCCGCAGCTGTGGGCTGAGGAAGCCCGGAGCAGTGAGTGCTCTTCTTCACAGCCCTGTACCCCGGGCCAGATTTACTGAGCTCTGGAAGAGGTGAAAGCACCTGAGAGCAATGCCCTGGACTGCCCTGGGCACTGGTGCAGCAATAGCAGCACGAGAAGGATGTTTTGTTTTCCGACCACGCAGGAGTTATGGGTCCTCCATTCCTCCCCTGCAGCTGGTGCAGCATCCCAGGCAGGCCCAGGGCTCCCCACAGGGCAGCACCTCAGCAGTTGCTGCCACAATCCTGCTCAGCCTTAGGAGATTCTCACAGCCCAGGGGCAAACCCCACTGGCTTGGCCAGAGCTCTGGGCACTTGGTGGGTCAGTCCAGGTCTGTCCATCTCCCACAGCAGGGCCCAGCACTGGTCAGAGAAATGTCATTGTGGTTTTCAAACCATCTGAAAGCCCTCAAAAGTCACCAGCAGCCCTGGGATCCTTGATACTCCCATGCCCACATCTCCTCTGGGGCTGAAATCTTTAATTGGGCACCTCAGGGGGCTGCCCCATGTGCTCAGCAACACTGAGCTGGGCAAAGTCAGAGCTCCCCACAGCTGCAGGGGGTAGGACAAGTGTCAGACTTATTAGCTCTCAACTGAAGGGGCTGATGCTCAGCCCTGCCAGAGGGATGCTCTGCAACAGGCTGGGAGTGAGGTTCCTGCCAGAGTTGAGCATCCCAGCAGAGGCCAAGCCTGGCAAGAGGCCAAGCCTGCTCCTACTGCAACCTCCTGCAGACCACAGACCCAGTGGTGCTTCCCCAGGACCCTGCTGGAGCCCACACTGGGCTGGGGAGGGCAGGAGAGCATCTCTGCTCTGGCTCCCATACGAGGCCTTTCATTGCATTTGGTGGAGTGAAACACCCCTGCTGGAATGCTGGAGTTTGCTTGCGCCGTGTGTGAGAAGACAGAGGCAAAAGACACATTTCCCTTCCCCCATGCTCCTGGTGGTTCACCCCTCCAGCGTCCCACCCCTGCCTGCAAAAGTCAAACTTCATCTTGGGGAATGGGGAGAAATCTGAGCCAGGGTTGGTGGCCACGGGAACCAAACCACGCCTCGGCTGGGGAGAAAAGCAGGTACCCACCGGGGGTTTCAGCTTCCCTGTGAATACCTAAATCACGCTGGTGTTTGGCAGTGGTGGCAGGGAAACTGCTAGGGAGTGCAAGGAAAAAGGAGCAAGGGCTGGAAAAGTTCAGATGTTGGTTTTCTAACCCCCACGTCTCAGTGTGTCAGAGAACTCAGCGTGTTTTGTGCACTGAAAGAACATCTGAACTTCCAGTGGGGAGGAAGAGGAGGATCTTGGGAGAGAAGGAGCCGTGCAAGTCACAGCAGCCCTGGCTGTCCCTAGGAGCCCATGGCCACTGTGTCCCTGGGGGTGCCAGCACATGCACATGTCTGAGTTGTGCTGACTGGACCCTTTCCCCATCCCTGGCCCTTTCAGAGCCGTTACCCATGAGGGATCTCAGCTGTGAGCAGCCCCTGAGCCAAACATTGGCCAGGTTTGGGATGAAGGTTTCCCATCCTAATGGCAGCATTGGACAGAGTGGCTCCACATGGCTCTACAGCCTGAGCTGAGCCTGTGCCCATCCTGGCACTTGTGACATTCTGCAGGCCGATGCCATCTGACTGCTGTCCAGAGCCTGTGCACCAAAATTGGTATTTCCATGTTGGATGGTGCAAGAACAATTAAGAGAGGCGAGGAGGGCATGCAGCATCACTGAACATGAGAGTCAGGGTCACATGGTGGCACCAAAAAGGGACTTAAAGAAAAGGTGCAGCTCCACGGGGGTCTGAGGAGAGCTCACCAAAGGGTGGGAGCTGATCAGCCAGCCAGGAGCCCTGCTGCAGTGTCAGGGGAAGAGTATGGGCCAAAAAAAGAGGAATAAGGCAGAGTTTCACCCTGCTGCCCCCAACACTCTCTGCAGTGCCTGGCTGGGGGCTGCTTCACGCCCTGGGGAATTCCTGTGGTGAATACACTGACCCCAAGAGTTTCCAGCTCCCAGAACTCCTGCGGACCCCTGTGTGCAGCTCAGGGGCTGTGTGGAGCACAAGGGATGGGGCAAATCACCTGCTAAAACTCCACAGTGCCTGGGGACATGAGGTATATGAGCTTCTCGGTGCCCAGACTTTATGTCTGTTCCCCTCCATACTTGCTCAGGGTTCTGTCCCCACCCCTCTCCCCCTGGGACGTGGCAGGCAGCCTTCTCACGGCTGCTGCTGGAAACTTGGGACCTTCTCTGGGCAGTAACAGCAGAGCTGTGGGTGGGCTGGTGGGTGCTGGAGCCCTTCAGAGCTGAGGGACCCGAGCTGGGGAAGGTTTGGCTTGGGGATGGCTGCAAAGTCCGGTGTGTAATGGCCGGGCAGTGCTTTGCCACCGCTGAGTAGGGAAGGTCTGCATCCTCATCCCTCCTGCCTGGTGGGGGACTGCACAGAGACCCTCACCCCAAAGATCCGTGGGTGCTCCCTATGCTCAGATGGGGCTGAGCCCATCCGGGATGGCGGCGGAGCTTTGGATAACCCTGCTGAGAGCGGGGCTCCGGAGCCCAGCTGCAGGCGTAAACACGGAGACCCTTCCCCAGATACAAGCGCAGCAATGGGAGAAGGCTCCGCTGTTGTCAGGGCCGGGCAGGAGCCGGCTGCGGTCGGGTGCCAGGGAGAGCGAGTCGGCAGCGAGAGGCGGATTGGAGCCGGTGTCTCCGGGCGTGCCGGCGCTGCGCTGCCGCGCTGCCGCCCTGCGCGCTTTGCTCGGCGGCCCGGGCGCGGAGCACTCAGTCTGCCTGGAGACACGCTCACGTGCCCGGGAATTAGGTCAGGGCTCGGTGGGGATTAGCGAGCAACGGTGGGTCCCGGGGCTTCGCTGGGGCTGCCAGGAGCTGCTGCCAGGCAGAAAGGGTCGGGGAGTGAGGAGCAGCTTGGGGGGCCTCGCACAGCTCCCCCCATCACCACGGTGTGGATGCCCAGGGAGGGAGCGCATCCCCATCCTTGTCCCTGGGATGCCACAGGGGGTCGGAGGCCCCCGAGGGCTCTGGTTTCCCCTGGCCAAGCTCACTCCACCAGGATGACTTTCCTCCCGAGCGTGAGGCGCCCCGGTGCCTGCGGCACTGCTTTTTATTTATACCTGCAGTGGAAATAAACCCCGTGTCGTCAGAGCCTGGCGAGAGGCATGAGCTCATCTCTTATATTTGGTGGTGATGAAAGAAGGGTAAATAACCGGCAGCAGCAGAGACATCCCTGCCAGACCCATCAGGGAGAACTGGGGGTGAGTTTTTGCCATCTCCTCCCATAGCTGCTGGGAAAACTGAGGAAGGGGATTGCCTTAGGGAAGGTGAGGTGGGGGAAGGCAACCTCAGTGGGCACCCTCAGAGGGGATCCCAGCACCCCTACCCTGGCTGAGTGTAAGCCGAGGGTACAGGTGAGGTGAAACCCACCTGGGAGAGTGTTTGGGGCTGGCTGGAGCTCCTGTGCACGGGCAGGGGCTGTCCTGGCAGCTGCCAAGTCCTCAGCACAAGGTACCAGCAGGCTGGCTGGGAGATGTTACAATGATGCTGAGTCAAAGCTGGGAAATATTTCCTGATTTGCTGCACAGTTGCCCAGTAAACCCTCACTGTGAGCTGCCCAGGAGCCTGAATGCCTGGTCAGGTCCTCAGACAGGCAGAATCCGTGTGGATGGGGATGTACAGCTCCCAGGACTGGACAGCAAGGACATCTCTCTAGCACGCACTGACAATTAAAACTAAAAGGTCTGGGAAGGGTAGGGAAACCCCCAAGTCTGTATTTCAGGCAGCCCTAGCTAGGGTGGTTTGGGTGCCCTTCTGTCACAGGGACTGCACACCTGAGTGCATCTCACTGCAGCAGCACTCGGTGGCCAAGGTCCAGCTCAGCCTCTTGGACTCCCTGCTGGGAGAGGGGCCCTGGGTGCTGGGCAGGGTCTGCACCCCGTCACCCATGAGCTGCTCAGGGGTGTGGGAGCAGCCGTGTCACCTGTGGCCACATGCAGGGGACAGCTGGTTACCAGGACCTCCTCAAGCCTCTCCTTCAAAACAACCCGCACCTCCCCCGCAGCCCCTCCTGGCTAAACATCCTCCGCCTTTACCGAAACCCTGGGCTTACTCACGCCTCCCCGGCTGGCTGCAGCTGCGGGAGAGGTCCTGGAGTTTCCTGCCCAGACTGACTCAGCCCAAAGCTCCAGCACCTTTCTGCCTCCGCTGGGATGTGGGCTCTGGAATCCCCGTGGGAGGAGCCTGGGAGTCTTTCCCTCCGGGCCAGTGGTCACCCCGTGCACCCTGTCTCCAGTCCCAAATTTATTCCTGCTTTTCACCCCTCCATGGCCAAGGCATGCTGTCTGCTGGTCCCTGGATGCTTGCTCTGCCAGCAGGTCAGAAAGCAGGTTGTGTGCTGGAGGGGGTTGGTATGGGGTCGAGGTTGAGATTTTGGGGTGTTTTCCTTCTATTTATGGCAGGCAGATGGAATCCCTCCGTCATTCCTCCATCATTCCCCTGGGGAAAGGATGGGAACATCTGGAGAGCAGCAGGAGAGCATTGACTCATCCTGCAGCTTCATTAACTTCTTATAGCTGGTTATCATCTCCCTCAGATAAGAAGAGAGCAGCATCCGTGGGGTCAGGCCGGCAGTAATTGTCTGGGAAGGCTCCAGGGTTAACCCTTCCCCCGCTGCCGGCTGAGCCTCCCTGAGCTGCCGGGGCACAACCGGTGCTGGGGAACAGCTGGAAGCATCCCTTGGTGCTGCTTTCAGCCTGACGGGGAGCCCAGCTCACCAGGGCAGTTCCTGGGGCTGGAGGATGCTGCTGCATTTCCAGGAGGACGGGGACAACGGGCTAATGGCTACTTCTGGCCGACGTGCCCCGGAGAACGAACGGTGCCATCAGCAATCAGTCCCTGTCAGCGCGGAGTGTGAATCCCCCTGGTCTCCCCATCGCCCTCTCTCTGGGTGTAAAGATGTTTTTGAATCTCGCTTTGAAACCGGCTGAGCCTTCCCTTTGAACACCCCCCCAGGCTCATGCCTAACGAGGCAAACAAGCTAATTAGGCCACGGTGGAGCCCGGGGCTGATCGCCTGGGGCCAGCGCCCGGCAGCGGCCCCTTCCCTGTGCAGGAACAGCTTGTGGCTGCTCTCCTCAATCCGTGCCAGCATCCTTAAGGCAAGAGACAGGTCCCTGCAGAAACCTTCGTGGCGTGTGGGAAGGGCTTTGGGGTTTGCTCGGTGCATTCCACGGATGGGAAAAGCTCTCTGCAATGCAATGAGACCCCGGGACCCCCCAGCAGCATCCCTGGGTTTTAGCCATGCACGGCGAGTGTTCAGCCTAAAACAGGTGTTGGAACATCCTGTGGGATCCCCGACTCCACCCTCCTCCACCTGCCCAGCTCGAGACAACCTGCCAGCTGACATCTCCAGGGCAGGTGCTAGCAAAAATGGGGAACTGACTGTCACCCCCAACAAAGCTTGGCAGAAATAACCCTTCTGGCCAGCCAAGAAGGTCCAGGAGTGTGGCTGGGAGATGGGAGCATGAGCAGGGACCAGAATGGGGCCGAGGTGCTGCTGGCACAGCCCTGCGCACCTCGAGAATGCCAAGGGCAGCGCGGTCCATGGGACGATGCTGTGACTTTGTGGGGTGCCAGAAAGGCAGCACCCCCTTTGCCCTGGGTCACATTGGCCACCCTGGATGGCTGCCTACCCCAGCATGGTGGCATCTGTCCCAGCTGTCCCCAGGCTGCCCCAGGACACAGTTCCCAGCCGGCCGGGTGCTTGCTCATGACAATGAGGTAGCGTCTCCATGGCTGGGTTAAAGGCTTCGCTTCGGGCATTGGCCAATCTGTTTTCTCTCCGTCTGGGAGACAAATGGAAGGCACTGGCCATAAGGGACCCACTGCAGCTTGGTGTTCCCACGCAGGCAGACAGGCTCCCAGGCTGCCTGGACAGCAGCAGGGACACTCCAACTAGAGGAGATCAAAGTCAGGGTGCTCAAAACCAGCTTTTCCCAGCTATTGCCCATCCCAGCCCCGCTGAATGTGTGTCTCTAAAGCCTTGCCCAAGGAAATAGTGTTTCTCCCCTCCTTTGGGGCTCTTTATTGCCCCAGGAGGAAGCACAGCTGGAATGGTTGGAGACTCACAACATTTTATGCTGGAAAATGCTGGGCTGGGAGATGGAGCATCTCCCAAAATGGCACCAGTTCCAGTGAAGCTGCATCTGGGGGTAAAGACACAGCAAGGAGAGTGAAAGAGGGCTCAGAGCAGGCCAATCCCACTGTCTTCTCATTCACTCCAGGCCATTTGGGGCCTGACACAGCATCTTTAGGAAAATGACAAATTTTCTTTTCTTTTTTTAAAGTAACTATTTCAAACCATCCCAAATACCTTCATCTTTTTTATTACTCCCAACCTCCTGTACCCCTCACCCTCCAAATTCTCCAGCAAGGAGAATTTCAAAACGTTGCATTTGGGTCCAGTTTGAATCTGAGCCAGATTTTGAAACCTTCAGATCTTTGCAAAAGGCACCATCACCCTCCAGACAGCCACCACCCAGCCCAGCCAGGATGGGAGACCTCCAAGACAAACACATGAGGCAATACCAAAGGATGCTGAAAGGCTTCTTCCCCCTGGACCAGGGTGAAGCAATGTCCCTGTACTGGCCTGGCCATGGGGCTCTGACAGACACATCCCACCCTCTGACTCCTGACAGACCGTGGTACATTTCTGCTCCTGGCACTGCCTCTGTCCTGAGCCCAGGACCCCTGAGCCCAGGCTGTGTGGCCTCAGACCTCCTGTGTACTTTCCCCCATTCCTGGAGCATCCTTCACCACCTCCGCAGGGCAGCTGCCTTTCAGGGCTGAGAGAAGTGATGCCAATTGGGGCACATTCACAGCATTTCAGGATCACTGGGGGTCACACGGGCCTTTAGCAACTTGAATTGCCCAGGAACCATAACCCCATTCCATGGATGCATTTTCCAAGCAGTTCCTGCTGGGCTGGGGTTGGCACATGGCACCTGGCCCTGAAAGCTGGAAGGTTCCTGGGGCAGTTGCTCAGTCCTTCCCGTGGGTCCTATCCTGCAGTGGGACCCCCGTGGAATGGTGAGACTCCCTGTCCCATGCACTGGATGTACAGTTTACTCAAAGCAAAGAGATGCTGCCTCGTGCTCTCCTCGGGCACGTGGAACTGAGGGTCAGTGGAAATTGGGACAGGAATATTTGCTGGGGGAGTGGTGGCAGTGAAATCCTGCACTGCCCCACTGGGGAGATGGGGGTATGGGCGAAGAAATCAGCCCCTATGTCTGAAGGGAGGCCCAGAGGGATGGAAGAGCTCTGAGCTCTGTGCCAGAGGGGAAGAACCACAGGCTCAGGGTTGTCTCTGTCTCTCTCCCTGCAGATGCCTCAGCTGTGGACATGGACCTGTACGAGGCCCAGACGCTGGCAGATGCCCTGAAGTGGTACCTCCAAGAGCTCCCCACGCCCCTCATCCCCCCAGCCCTCTACAGTGACTTGGTGCACATGGCTCAAGGTAAGCACACGTGGGCTCCCCCCACACTTATGACCCCTGTGGGGCTGGAGAAGCTTTGGGAAGCCCCTAGAAAGGCTCCCCAGCATCTCCAGGGTGGCTCTGACCCCACCCCCTGCCCAATGCTGCACTAGGATTCCGAGAAGGAGCACTGGGAACATCACCTGTGCAGGAGTAGCACGGCAGCATTTGGGAGATGCTCTGGGAAAGAAGGGGAGATCCAGGGGGCTGCTTTGCCCCCACCACAGCGTGGTCTTCTCCCTCTGCAGTGCCCAAGGGAGGAGGCACTGCCTGCCAGGATGGGCAGCTGCCAAGGCTGGGTGATGCTGGCCCCAGAAGAAAGGGTTATTATAATATTTTGGCTCTGCTGCCTGGGAATTTTTTCCTGTAATCTCATTAACTCCTGGCTTTATATGGGCACAGAAAATTCTCAGCTTTTTCAGCTTAGTGCCATTAAGAAGTGCCTTTAGATCCCTGCAAGCTTTTGCGCCTCTGTGCAAATGTATGAGACCATCAAGGTTTCGGTTTTATTTGGTTTCTTTTCAAATAAACAGAGCAGGGCTCATACCCAGGTCAGCAGAGCCTACAGTGCATCCCAACAGTGAGCCTGGACCAAAACCCATTTCAAGTGAGTCCTCACAGAGCCACTCAACCCCTCCCAGCCTGAGGTCCCATGGCCATCACTGGGCACACAGGAAACTCTTGCTCACTGGATTAGACAGGACCTGAACCCCTTGCTACTTGTGAAACCAGGATTTCTTCCCCTTCCACAGCAGCTCTCATCTCACTGCTGGTTGCTCCAGTACCCTCCATCCCTGAAAATCACCTCCCCATCCTAAGCCAGCTTAGTGCTTGGGCAGATCATGTTCTTGGCTGCCTTAAGAAGCACTAAAAGATCACCCATGGCCAGACCAGCATGGTCTTTTCCTACTGTGCCCTGATGGGAAAAGGCCACGGGCTCTTTGTGGCCTCCAGTAAAGCAGAAGGGACGCACGGGGAAGGTGAGAGATAACTCACAGCCCATCCTCCCTGCCCCGCACTGAGACACAGAGCCAGAAGAAATACCCCTGGGGCTGGTGGCACAGAGAAGCTGCCTTCCCCTCACCCGTCAGAGGAGAAATCAAAGGCTGCTTCCTATCCAAGGATAAAAACGCAATTAGGAAGCAATTAGCTGGGTTGCCTCGTTAAGCAACTTCAAAGGGAAGCGCCTTTCCCTGCAGCCTGTGCTGCAGTGGGCTCTGCTCCTGGCACAACAGGGGCAGGAGGAGGAGGGGGCAGAACCGTGGAGAAACCAATGGGAAGAGGATTTCTCTAGGGCTTAAAAGAAAAAATTAAAATATAAGTCTTTGAGGAGCCGGTGCTGGGTTTTGGCAGCCTGCCCTGCAAAGCTCCTCTGCCTGCTTGAGGCTGAGAGCTGGGAAAGTGGCAAGATGACCACCTTCAAAAGGAGAGGAAATACATCCCCAAACTCCCCCTTCGGCTGTGAGCCTTCTCCTGCAGGATCCTCTAGGTGCAAAAAGGTGCAAAGAAAGCAGGAATTGTGGCAGGGGAGGCCTGGAGCAGAGCTAAACATCCTTCAGGAGCAGCTTGTTGTATACAGGGGCTCACCAACACCCCATCGCCAACATGGCTGGGTTGCAGACCTGCTTTGGAGGGGATCCCAGACCCCTGCCCCTCCGGCTCTGGTGCACCCTGGCTCCAAGGATGGATGTGGGGAGCTGGCTGGGCACTGGCCAAGCCTCAGTCCTGCTGCAAAGAGCTGCGGGGAGCTGAGTCAGCCCCCGGCCGAGCCGGACTTTGAAGCCGGCTGAGAGCAACCCAGCCCTGGGGACTTCCCCGTCCCCAGCAGATAAAAGGGCTGGGACTAGGCAGGAATGGAGGATGGCTGGAGAGTGGCTGTTTCCTGTGCCTGGGGCAGTATCGCAGTCCCAGGGTGCTGAGCTCACAGCTCACAAGACCAGGGAGCCCCGGCCAAAGCTGCCAGAGGGCACCGGGGACATGGTGGGAACTCAGGGGCTGTGGGCTGCTCAGGGCACCCGTGACAGTGGTTTTGGCAGCACCCCCGTGATGTGCTGTGGCATTAAGTGCCTGATTTTATTCATATGGGCACTTCAAGTATCACTGGAAGCAGCTGCACCCCAGTCAGCCCTCCCTGTGCTGTTTTTTGTGGGGTGTGAGACCATGATGCAGGGGGCTGCAAGAGCCTCACTGCAGCCCCACCTGCAGCCCAGCTCCACATTATTTTTTCATCTTAAAAAGCCTTTTCCCTCCCAGCTTGCTGTTTCCACAGGGGAGGGATGAGCCTTTAAATTCAGCAGATCTTCGAGCTGGTGCCCATTTCCCCACCACTGTTTTGCTCTGCTTTTACTGTGGCTTTGCTGTGCACCAGGGCAGGACTCCCACTGTTCTCCATTCGAGCAGCAGAGAGGAATTTTGGGGTGCAGCCCCTACCAGGTGATCAGCTCAGCCCTCTGAGCTCTCTCCCTGGCTGTCCTGAGAGGGGGAATGTGCTACAGGCACCTGTCAACCTGATCTGCGGTGGTGTGAGTGCGTAAATGAGGCAGGCAAACCCCAGAAAAGCGGTCAAGATCCTGAAGAAATCATCCCTGCAGACCCTGGGATATCCATGAGTCCCATGGCCTTTCTGGAAAGGGATGGGCTGCAAAGAAATAGCAGTGGGAGAGGTTGAGATCGGGTGTTTTTTGGGTCTCTGGGGGGAGTAGAGGACTGCCACAGCTCATGCCCTGTGTGCTGGCAGGTGCTGGGCTCCTATGAGAGGCAACTGGATGCCCCAAGCTCCCAAACTGACCGTTTTTCTCCTGTGTCCCCTCTGCTACAGAGACCCCAGGCCTGGAGGAGTGTGGCCAGCGAGCCAGAGCCCTGCTGGCCCCCCCAGCCCTGCCACAGCCACAGGCACTGCTCCTGCGCCAGCTCGCCCGCCACTTCTGCCGCCTGTGCCAGGGCAGCCACCGCAGCCGCCCCTCGCCCCGGCTCCTCGGGGAGCTCTTTGGGGAGCTGCTCCTCCGCCCCACAGCAGCCAGGTGAGGTCCCCTGCCACACACGGGACAGGGTGGGTGAGAGGAGGGTGCCCATGGACACGCTGTCCCAGCCAAGGCTGTTTTTCTGCATGACAGCCCAGCAGTGCCCCAGCCATAGTGTTCTCTGAGGGGGGAGGCCAAAGGTGGAAGCTGCCGTTCTAGCTGTGATGCTCAGGCACCACACCCATTCCCAAAGTTACCAGGCATGATGCACACACGAGACTGGGATTCACAGCATTGCCTCAGTCCCACAGCAGATCCACTGGGGCAGCTGGCTGCTGCTCCAGGGAGTTGGGGGTCTCCAGGGAGGTTGGTGTCCTCACACGCCTCTCCTTCTCCTCACAGCACCGAGGCAGGCCCTGAGCTCCGTGCAAGGATCCTCGAGTCCTTCATCATGGCCAGTGAGGTGGCAGAGCTGCCAACAGCTCCTGGTAAGGGATGTCTGGCTGGTGGTGGAGGGGGGACAGCGGGTGTGACATTCAGAGCAGTGACAGCAGCAGGTCATGGGGCAGTTTCAGTGGCTGGGGCAGTGACAAGAAGGCGCTTGTGTCCCTGTGGCAGTGCCCAGGCCGTGCTGGCTTCCTGTCACATTTCCCTCTTTCTCTTCAGAAACACTGATCTGGGGGCATTTCTTTGCAGCCCCTCAGAAGATTTGCAGCTGTTTTCTGGCTTCATGTCTCTGTCATTGTGCTCGGGTCCCTGGGTTTGTGATGCAAACAGGTTCTGCTCACCCATCTTGGGGGCTTGGTATGAGTTGGGGGCTTGTTTTGGAGAGCAGAGATCTGGACATAACCTGGAAGGGAAAAAATATGACCATAAAATATCAGGATGGTGCTTGCTAAAGGATCCAATCTGGGTTTATGATTTTTGACTTGGATTTAGTACCCATATATACAGAATCATGCTGCATCCACTGCTGCTTCTGCCACAGGGCATCCCCAGGGTGGGAATGAGGACAGGCACTTGCCCCCCACCTCTCCATGCATGGACAGCAGCCAGGAGAGTGGCTTTTTCTGCAGATGTTAATGAGCCTCACCCCCAGGGCTGCAGTGCTGCCCCTTTCATTGCCAACACCAGTGTTTGCCTCCAGCACCTCCTCACTCTTGTTTTGCTGGCCACCTTCTCTTGCTGTTTTCCTCTTGCCTGTGATCCCATTAGTGTCCGAAACTGAAGCACACACTCCTTGTGCCCTCTGCAGCACTCCAAGTACGGGGGGCAAGTGGTCCATCCAAGCAGGGATGTACAGGGGAGGGAGAGAAGGTGCTCAGGGGAGCACAAACCTCAGACCCTGAGGACCACAGAGACCCATCCTTGTGAGATCCCATCTCCAGGCTGTCACTGAGACCCATCTGTTCCCCCACACTGAGCTGCCCAGATGCCTGAGAGGCACAATTGCTTCCAGCCCTCCTGTTTGGAGATATGTTGGCGCTGGCCCCAGTGGATCCTGTTGGTTTGTGATGTCTCTGGGTCCTTGTCACCACCCTGCCTCCCTGGGGGATGGCCAAGCCAGGCAGGATTACGACTCTTAATATTCCTCATAAATCAGCCCTTTCAGACCTGTCATCTCATTTATTGCTCTCCCCTAAGCTCTTGCCCATGAGTTTGTCAGGATACATCTGTCTCTTCCACCTGCTGATCCAGCTGATGGGCAGCTGCAGCCCAGCAGTCCCTGGGGTCACCACTGCCATCCCCAGACCTTGTGCTGTCATCAGTTGTCACCACCCCAAACTGGGCAGAGGGTTTGGGCAGGATCTTGAGGTCCTCATCCCCTTTCTGAGTCAAAATCTCCCCTGTGGGCATCCCACAAGTGTGGAGCAGGACACAGGACACCTGGACTCGCTGTGGGACTTCAGGCAAGTCCTGCCATCTCCCTTCTCTTTATACCTAAGAGCTGGGATATTATTACTTGGCTGTCATCACATTAGGATGTTGGGAAGCTTAATTAAATGCCTGCAAAGCGATTTTGAGAGCTGCGGATGAAAGGGGCTATATATAAAGTGCAAAGAATTATTATTAGTGGTGCAGCCCATGCCCTGGTCCTGCTCCCATCACCCTGGCCCCACTCCCCTGCATCCCGGCACCGGGATTATTTTTGTGCGTGTGTGGAGTTGTGGTTTTATAATGATACATGTAAAATAGCTATAAATACCCTGCAATAACACGGCGGGTGTGTGCGCATAGCACAGGAATAGGAGTCGGTAGCTGACATAAGGAAACCATGGTGTGACCTCATTCTGACTCAGATGTAAATATACCTCGTGTGAGGGGGCACCTGGGGGGCTTGGGGCTGCAGGGACAGTGGCCTCCTCAGCAGGGAGAGATCTGAAGCTGTCTGCTAACTCCAGGGAGGCTCCTGCAGGGCCAGGACCCTTCCTTTCCTGCGTGTCCTGGGACTGATGGGAGAGTCTTTGAGTCCTGGATGTTAAAATCTTAAAGAATAAAAATGTAAATTATGGAATTTGGTTCCTGGAGGGGCTTCTCTGGGTGAACTTGCTGTTGTCGGGCTTGCAGCGTCCCTTCCTCCAGGCGCTGCTCCTGAGGGGTCTCTTTAGCTGCCCGTTTATGAGCTGTGAAGGAGCAAATGGGTTTGTGATGGCTCCTCAAAGCTATTCCTAGGATGCAGCACTGGGGTCATGCTGGAGGCACTGGTTTGCATGGGGCCATGCGCTGGTTTGCATCAGGCAATGCCACAGATCGGTGGCAAAGCAGGGATGGAGCCTGGGGCCAAGTGACTGCGTTCAGGCCACCTCTCTGTGCTCTCCAGCAAGCCCCCAGCACTGGGCAGACACCCCAGGGGGACATTTCTCAGCCCTATGGGGGCCCAGGGGGGCATACAGAGCTCACAGCAGGATCCCAGTGTCTGGGAATGACTGTTTCCCGAGCAGGGTGAGGGGGCAGGGGAAGGCAAAGGGAAGAAGTGATGCAAATACCAGCTCAGCTGAAGGAAGATGACTTCATCTCCTTTTCCTCTCCTGGTGCTATTTATAGTCACTTTAATTTACTCCCCTTTGCTTTATTATCTCTCCAACAAACCGTTAGCCCTCAGACAGCAGGATGCCTTTACTCACCATGCAGCCAAAAGTTCTGAAAAAAAACCCCAACCCACCACCAAAAAAACCCAAAAGCGGGGGCAGAAGGCAGAGTAAGGCGGCAGAGTGCTTGGGCAGGAGCATCACTGCCCTGTGACGCAGCTTTTTGGAAAAAACGAGAGGATTTTTGGCTCCCTTTGGAGAAAGGAGTGAGAACTGGGCAAGGAAGATGTCCCCTTCCTCCTTTAGAGCAGTGGCTGGAGGGGACAGGACTGGTGGTGCCCGGGTCCCCTCCTCACCCTAGGATGAGGACCACTGTTCTGCTGGACCCTGCTGAGGCAGACACCCCAGGACCCCCAGCCCTGCCCTGCTTCACGTGGGGCAGAGGTATCATGCCAGGAGATGGGGACCAGCACTACCCCAGGTGCCTTGAAAACACCTTCCCAACAAGCAGGTTTGGCAGCCCTGGGCCATGGGGAAACTGAGGCATGGCCACCCCATGGAATCAGCCTTCCAGTGGCTTGCAAATGCAGTCCCTGGGAAGGTTGGTCCCCAGGTGCCGAGCTCTGAGCTGAGCTCTGTGGCACCCCATCCCCAGTGCTCAGCAGGGCTGTGATGGTGGCAGTGGTGGGTGACTGTCCCATGAACATCCTGTGATGTGGCACTCTGGGCACTTCCCAGCCCAAGCCCCATGCAGACACCTCTGGGACAGCACCGACGCTGAGCAGGACTGCCGTGTTAAGCCAAATTAGAAAAATCTGGCTTTGAAGTTTTTAATTAACTTTTTCCCTGTTTGCTTTCTTCTGGATCCAAGGGAAAAGCCGAGCCTCCTGCTCTCCCCAGTTTGTGTGGCACGGTGGAGGTTGCAGACTCAGATGTGCAGGGGGTCAAGAGGGAGCAGGGGGCTTGGTGTGCAATCCAGCACAGAGGGTGCAGCTGGGAGCTGTGTCCAGGTGCTGTCCTGCCTCCACGGGATCATCCCTGCACAGCCGTGAGCACCCTCCCACCTGGCCTGGCACATTGGCCACAGGGAACCTCAAATTTGTGTTACCCCTTGGTGTTTCATCCCCTCGGAGCTGCCAGCATGGGTTAAAAATAGCCAGGAGAAAACTCAACCAAAACCCTGGGTAGAGACCAGCATGAAGAAGCCATGGCTGAGTGGTCCTCTGTGCCAAAACACCTCGTTCTGCCTCCCCAAATCTGCAAATAATACAGAGAAAACAAATTAACGCTGAGGAAGGGGAGGGAAAAGAGCCAGAGCCGAACTAGCAACATGAGGTAGGGAGAGCAGCTAAAAATAACAGATCCCTGAAGGCATGGGGAGGAACATGACGGGGATCCACACGCCCGCCGTCCCAAAAGGCAGCCCTGTGCCTTCCCAGCTGCTCCTCATAATGCAGCCCTGCCCGGTGAATCCAGAGAGGGAAAAGCCTCTGAGAAGGAAGGCAGTGGGGAGGTGAGAGGGGCAGAGCTGTGCCACGGAGCCAGGAGTGATGCTCCCACCTTCATCAGAGCATGGGGGTCCCCCAAGCACCCAGGGTGCCCAGCTGGGAGGGAGCTGCTGCCTGACCCAGTTGCAGGCAGCCGGCGGGCAGTGGGATGCTGCTGGGAGACCCCAGGGGTGCTGCCTCCGCAGCTAATTTTAGCCTGTGTTCAATTAATCATGGAACGGGAGGGGATGGCAGCAAGCCCAGCCTTTGCCAGTGCCTCCATCAGCTCCCCTTTCCACCCCGTGTGGGCTGCTGCAGGGTTTGGAGGAGCAGGGGCCAGGCACTCCCTGATCCTGTGATTCTGGGCTGAGGAACTAGGAGAGATCCTGTGCCACAGTCCTCCTCCTCCAGTCAGATTTAAGAGGCTGGGGCAGCCCTGGGGAAGGATATTATCTCCTCATGCCTCAGTTTCCCCCCTGTGGCTGGCAGCGGTGACCTTTGCTGTGGAATTTCTCAGGTTGCCTGTACAGCTCTGAGCAGGCATTTTCCTGGCATGCCAGAGCTCTGGAATGCCTCCCTGGGGTGGAGAGCAGTGACCCAGCAAGGGATGTCTCAGCCAGCCCAGACCTCTGCTGCATGCCCTAATGGCAGCCCCTTTCCTGGGACTCACCAGCTCTACTGTGTAAAGCTGGGGCAGGAACAGCTGCATTGCTTGGAGACAGGCAGCTTTCCTAGCACAGGAGAGAGCCTGGCAATGCTTTTGGGGTACAGCCCTGTGGTCCTGCTCTCCCTACAGCCCAGCTTCACTGGTCCCTGTGTCAAGAGCACGGCATGGCCCAGCCCTCCCCCGTGACAGAGGGAATGGCTCCTGACGGAAACAGGGCTCGGCTGGGATTGAAACCCTTTTCCTGCCTGCACTGTGTGGCCAGAGCTGATAAGGTCTGAATAACCCCAAGCATTGTGTGTTCTGCCGGCCCATGACCCGCCAGCGTGAGAGGAAACGCTGCTGCTCGGCCAGCCAGGATCCAGGGGGAGACTGTGTGTCAGTGGTGGGGTGCTGGAGTGCCCTGCTGTCTGGCCAGCCTGCTTTCCCTTTAGCCAGCATATGACATTTTTGGATGGCCCGTGCCAGCCCAGGTTGCTGTGTCAGCGCACTCTGGCCGGCTCTCGGCTGTATGGTCATGAAAGCTGCCAGCAGGAGAAACCTGGGGGTTCAGGGTGATTGTCCGGCACAGGCAGGATTTGGTCCTCAGGATTTGCACGGCTCTTGGGATGGAGCTTTGAAGCTGGGACACCTCTGCCTATTCCAGAGGGCAGCTCCTGGAGGCCGGGCTGGCTGAGAAAAACTTCCCCAACCCAGAGGGAGCCACCAGCTTTGCTGTCCCACCGCGGTCAGGGCTGGCTCGCTCCCTGTGCCGGCTGCTGGCCAAGCCAGGCTGCGGGGATGTGTGTGCCAGTGCGCGTGTCCTCCCGGCTCCTGCCCTCAGACGCTGTCTGCGCTGGCGTCACCCTTTCTGCTGCAGTGGCTCTGGCTAAACACCGTGGGCAGCTTCACAAAAGAAAATGGGGATGGTGACAAAGCGCCAGCCACACCGCAAGCCACAGCCGATTGTCCAGCTTGGCACCAAAGCCAGGAGCATGCTCTGCTGTGCAGTGGCATTTCCATCCCCTGCCTCCTGCCTGGCAGCGGGTGGGCAGCAGCATGTCCCCCCTGCTGCCCTTTTGGCCAGGAGATGCCAGAAAAGGGCAATGTGTCCCATGGGGAATTTCATGCTGGAGTAGGGAAGCTGATCCTACCGTGATCCCACCAGCACCACCGGACCCTGACTCCCTTGAGAGCACGCCGGCTCTGCTCCAAAGGGGTAGGAGGAGGCAGGCTACCCGACACAGACACATGAGCAGCTCTGGGGAAAGGCAGGATTTGTGCTTCCAGGAGGGAAAATGAGTCACAGGGGGATGGCAGGGCTGTGCCAGCAGCGGAGCGTAGGACTGGGGTAAGCGGTGGCTGTCGGCTGCTATCCGGGAGGTCAGGCAGAAATGCTCTTACAGGCCTTGCCTGGCTTTAAAATCTATTAACGTCACTTTGCTGTTTGAGCCGAGAGCCGCACAGGCAGCAGAAACGTTCGGGCATGGCTCAGATCAGAGCAGGATTTCAATTACAGTAATCAAAGGTGACACAGATAAGAAACCCCTGGTCTATGGAGCCGCGACAGCTGTCCTCTGGCTCCAACCGGCACCCATCCAGAGCAGCTCCATCAAAATCACTGAAGTGGTACTAGGGTAAAATTGGATTGGAATCCATTTTCATCTGCCGTGGTGGAAAATGCTTTCCCTGCACTCCTTGGGGAAGAAAACCACCTTCTCAGGGACAGCAAGGGAGGAAGGTGCCAGGCATGGAGGAGGGGACAATGTCCCCAGCAACAGCACTGATGGCTACTTTTGGATGATGGAGGGAGCAGAAGGAACAGCTGGGATACTGGAGCACCAAGGCTCTGCCTCCTGCTTTCCCCTCTCCATTTCAGCCTAGCACCACAGTGACTGGCCTAGCTGAGGCAGGGATGTGCTCAGCTTGGTGTCAGGCTGCCTGGAGGGATGGGCATCCCTCTGAGTCCCATCTGTGACCAGAGCATCCCAGGATGTGCTGTAGGATGGACCCCCAGCCAAGGAAAATCTAGGGAGAGGGTTGAGAAGTTGGAGGAGAAGAGCCCAAGGGGCTGGAGCTGGCACTCTTCTCTCATCTTTGTAAATGGGAAGGTGATGCCCAGGGAAAGCTGCCTCCTGCTCCTGCCTCTGCCACCACTTGCATGTATGTACCCCTGGCCAAACGCCCCCACTGCTTTTGTGATTTTTTGCAAATCTTTTGGATGACAGCAGGGCATCCCTACCTCTGACTCCCTCACCACTTTGGGCTCTCACTCCACAGAGCCACTGGTACCCACTGCCACGGCCTCGTGGGACTCTGGTTGTAGCAAAGCCATGGGGGCATCCCTGGATCCTGTGGACACAAGGGGTCCTTTCTGCCCCTGCCCCAGCACGGCAGGGTCCGGCCAAAACACAGCGTCTCTTTCTGCGCCCATTGGCCCCACTCCAGCCTGGCCAGGTGTCAACGGCCCGGCCGCAGCGTGTCCCCCCCAGTGCTCTGCCGGGAGCAGGAGCCCTCTCCCAAACACTGGAGGCTTGTGTGGGGCAGCAGGGCTGAATGGTGGGTCTGTGTGGCCGGGAATGCCGGGCAGGGAGGGAAGTTGAGCCGCTTGTTTCATCTGTTTACCTGGAAGTGGAGATCATGGCCAGGCCCGGCTGCCGCAGCGGCGGCACTTTCATGCCAGCACTAACGGGATGGGGAGTGCCGTGCTGCACCCGTCCCCGAGCAGCCTGCAGCATGACAACGCTGGGAACACAGCAGGGACTTGGCAGTGCTTCCCTCCCTCCATGTGCCTGCAGAGTGCTGAACCCTCCTGCTCACTGCAGCTGGAGAGCTGGAGCCTGGGGAGGGATGTGGGGATGACCCCAAGCTATCACAGGGGCGGGTGATACTGCGAGTGATCCTTTGTCCTGCAGCATCACTATGCCCCAGGGCTCTATACAGTCCCCCTGCATGTGTCCCCATGCCAGCTGGGTCTCCATCCTGGCTGTGTATCTTATACTGTTGGCAGTCTCCATCCTGGCTGCACATCCGTGCCCCATCCATAGCTCTCTGTATTGGCTGTGGGGTCCCACGCTGGCTGTGGATGCCTGTACCAGCTCTGTCCCTGTGCAGGTTGTGCATCCCTGTACCAGCAGTGTCCCCATGGCAGCCACTTAGCAGCTCTGGGAGAGAGGGGCCACCCTTGCAAGAGCCAGGTTTTGTCCTTGCGTGAGCCAGGACTGACAGCCACACATAAGCTGCTGGGGAGGGAAAGGGGATGATAACATCTTCGTCAGCGCCTGCATGCACGGGGATTAATGAAGCTGGCTCGCCATCCCCAGGATTCAGGTTGCCTTATCTGTGTCTATCTGTTCTTACCCAGGCACTGCTAGAGCTGCTCCCGATGCGCACAGCTAATCCCAGAGGCTGCCGATAGGGCAGGGACCGCTGCCTCCACCCCACACCCTGCCCACGCCCGCAGGGCCAGGGGCACAGAGCTGGGCCATGACCTGTCCTGCCTCAGGCCAGCTGATGCTGGAGATAACCAGAGGTGCAGGGCAGAGGTGCAATGGGTTTGGCAGTCTCAGTCTGGCAGTAGTACCTGCAGGGTTGTGAGGCAGGCATCGGCATTGCTTCTGATTTCGAGGCTGCGGGACTTTCAAGTTGTCCCATCAAAGCTGTGTCTGCCCAGTGCATCTCTATTCATCCTTCAACTCAAAAAAGTTACTGCCCCATGGCCAGGGCTACACCAAGTCTCTGGGAACGTGTGGCTGTTTTTTGGTTAAATGGATTTCTCCCTCTTTTGGATACTTCTGGCATTTGGGGAGGGTTGCAGGTGCTGAAGGGGCTGGGGTACCCCCAGAGGCATTTCACTGAGCAGCCTGGCACCGTGTCTTCCTCAGAAGAGGGCTAGATCATTTCACCTCACACCACACAGATGTGGCTGCAGCATCCCTGGCTCTTCCCGAGTACCTGGAGGATCCAAAAGCCCTGACTGCCCATCCCTGGTGCCATCAGGAGGGTGTCTTCCCTCTGGCTTCTGGCTCCTCTTTTTTCTCCATTCTGTGTTGGCTCTTCATACCCTGGGACAGGAGGAGCACCCGAGGCTGTGCTTCGGCACCATCCCAAATTTCCGACCTGGCGTGCACAGTGCCATGGCAACACTTTATTTTTTCAGCTGCTTCCCTGTTTTCTTTGCAATTGGGCTCTTTCACTGGGTGATGGTGATCACAGGGGCTATTTGGGCAGGGTTCAGCCTGCTGCTGAGTGAGCAGCTTGTAGTGTGGTGCCTTGTGGTGCCCCACCATGTGCCCCACACCTTGCATGGCTCTGACCCTCCCTGGCCACAGTATAGAGGGAAAAACATAATCACCTGGGCTTGGGAGTGACTGCTCAGCTCTGCACACCCCAAAGCTGCCCTGGGACCTGAAAGCTACCCATATCCCATGGGCTGTACAGCTCCAGGTACCACAGACAGGGACTCCGCAGACCGATGTCCCCAAGGTCACCAATGCCACCAGAGCTCTGTGTCTGTGGCAAAATGGTGCTGAGCGTGGTGAAGTGGGTGCCCAGCATGGCTGGCACTGCTCTTGTTTCCATGACAGTCCTTCCTGTTCCTAGCCTGGGGCTCCCCCAGAGCATCTTTCCTGTTGCCTTCTGACCCTGCTACAGTGGGGTTTAAAGCTATAAGGAAGGTGGCCTGGAGAAGCCTTTGTAAAATGCCAGTGGGGAACCATGGCAGAGGAAGCCATGCCAGGGGGGAGAATGGGGCTAGGAGACCACAAGCACCCAGGACCCTTGTGTGAACAGGGTTTGGAGGACAGTGACAGGAATTTGGTAATGCAAAAAAAGCACAAGCAAGAGCTGGCCCTGACCAGACAGCCTCACTGGGCAGTTCCAGGAACTGTCACAACCACTGAGTGGCTGCATATGTCTGAAGGAAGCTCTGCTCCACATCTTCTGGCAGCTGCTCCTGTAAGACCCTTAAACTGAAACTTAGGAGTGTTTCAGAAGGAGAAACCTGAGTGTTTGGGGGACCAGAACCATTCAAAAGAGCCTAGACAAATCCAGAAGACCTCAGTCTCAATGGGAATCTGGTCTTTTCAGCAAGAAAGACAAAAGCCCTTGTCCAAGCCATTTCCACCCAGCTTTTAGTGGGATTAGAACTGCAGTGTCCTGTGCTGGCAGGCATCCCCCAGGCCAAGCACAGCCAGCCCCTGAAATCACTTTGTGCAGGCCCCAGAGTCCATCTCGGCATCCTGGCGCTTGCTGCCGCCATCACTTCCAATTTAGACCTGCTCATGGCAGGGACCAGTACAGAAGCACTTTGCAGGATGGCGCTTCCCCTCCCCAGGGAGCTGGTGCTGGCACTTTGCTCTTGCTGCTCACCAGCTCCAAGGAAGGCTCAAGAGCTTGAATTACGTTTTTCCAAGAAAGGTGGATTTGGTTTGCAGAAAGATAAGGGCTGGGGAACAGTTGTTCTGCTCTGCTGAGCATTCTGCCATCTGGAGCAGCTTTTGGTTTCCTTCTGGATACCTCTTCCATGAGATGGCAGGACAGGGAGAGGGGCTAAGGCATCACTGTGACCCCCAAGGAGGGGAAAGATGAGGAGATGGAGCCAGGGGGACACACGGGTCTGTCCCTATGTGCCGTCTTCATAGGGGTGGGTGAAAATCAGCCCAGACAAGTGGAGAGCTGGTTTAGTGAGGGGCTTGGAACAAACTTCACTGTGGAAGGTTGTGGGAGCCCCCAGTCAGCCTGTCCATGGCATGTGCCCACCCTGACCACTCCCTTGGCAGGGTGGTGGTCATGAAATCCTGCAGCCACAGTCTCCAGCCCAGGGGTGGAGAAAGCCTCATTGTCTCCATCTTCCCTCTTTTCTTCCTGGGGGAAAACATAAAAGCAATAAAAGTGGTCACATCAGGGCTGGATTACTCAGGGACTAAAGAGGGGAGAGCTCTTCCAAGGCAGTGGGTGCTGCTAACCCCAGCCCCTTGGGTGAGGTTTCTGGTGTCTAGTAAGGGGCTGCTCTTGCAGCTTTATCCTCAGTAAAGCCATAAAAAATATCTCCCATTCCTCCAATTACCTATTCCTACAGAAACTGGGGCAGAACTGGGTTTCTTGGGCATGATCCTCCTCACAGTTTGAAAACACCCCACAGAGGTCTTCCAGAGGCTGGACACCAGCTCCCATTGGCCCTGCATGGCTCCGTGCCACATACTGCTGTCCCCTGGTCCCTACCAACTGCTCTGTGCCAAACACTCCCTGTGTGGTGGATTTGGTTTGGTGTCTCCAAGGCTGACACTCGGCTCAGGATCATGCTGCCACTGCCCAGGCAGCCTGTGCTGTCCTCAGCATCCAGTGCTTGAAACCACAACTTCTTGGTGAGCATCCTCCCTGGAGAGGCCACTCTCTGCAATTAATCCAGGCATGGTTTATGCTAACGACTATCCCCACTTTAAATTATAAATGGCCCTTGGCATGTGTGCACACAAACACACGTGTGTGCACAGAGATCCTTTAAGGCCATCATTAGCTGTAATTAGTGGGATCTGTCATTCATCTTTGGCAGTTAACGATGAGCCCTGAGTCAGAGGAATGCAGTGGCAGATAAAATAAACACGATTTCAAACAGTTTGGAAATAACAAGCCCTCATTAATCAGGCAAGCCCCAAAGGGAAGCGCTTGGAAAAGTGGCAGCTTCTTTGCCACTTCTTTGCCGCTGCTGAGTGGGGCTGGGTGGGCTCCAGGATGGCCCCTGTGTTCCCCAAACCTCGCTCCAGTGGGAGTGGGAGGCAGGATATTCTTGCTTGGCTGACTTCATGGCAGGACTGAGGTGTCAGAGCCAGTCAGCTCGAGCAAAAAAAACCTGAAAACTGGCAAAACCTACCCAAAAGGGCTCCTGCATGGCCCCTCTCTGGGTGAAAATAGCTGAGGCACAACCTGGTCTCATGATGCAGGTGGGGGTGGTGCTGGTGCAGGGCTCAGCTCTGGGTAGAGATGAAGCAGCTCTGGGGCAGCACATCCCACAGCCATCACTCGCCCCAAGAGCTTAAAGCTGTGTCAAGGGACACATCCCCAGGATCCAGCAGCACAAAGGAGAGAGGATTTGGGGAAGGGGCTGGTAGGAGGGATGTTTCCTAGGGAGCAGGGGGAGCTGGGGAGACTTCTAGCTGTCACAGCTGCAGCTAAATCACAGCAAATAGGAGGGGAATGGGACACATGAGGCTGGTTTATATTACAAAGGAGCAGTCCATCATGGGGTATTTAAAATAATCCGCTTAGATGCACAGTAGCAGATTTGGAGTGCTAAGGGAATTGAGGCGCTGTGGCTTTGCAAGGCTGGATCAGATCTAGTTAAGATGCCACTTAGGACAGTACATCCCATCCTGCTCCAATGCCCCAGGGGACAGGCACACAGCACCTGCAGCCCCTGCAAGGCCACTCCCATCCTGCCAGGGAGGCACCCAAGGTGACACTGGCCACATCAGGATGGGTAACAATGTCCTGTGGCATCTCCCTGGGACTGGTGGCAGGTTTGGGCAGCATAGAGCCATGGTCTGGATTAGGCACAGGACAGGGGATTTCCATGGGGGGCCAAGCCTTTGGAGTGGTGGAGGAGGTGTAACTGGTGCTTGGGGTCCAGGGGCACCTTCATGCTGAAGCCAGATGCCTGGCAAAAGAGCTGGGACCAGGGGGTACTCAGGAGTGAGCTGCACCCACAGTGCCAGGGGCTGGGAACCTCCTCTAAGGGCAGCCTTGAGGCATTTCCTGCTCTGCTGGGGCTGAGGACCTGGGTGGGGTCCTGGTAGGCTGGGACCAGGTGCTTCAGGGCAAGAGCTGGGGCTGGGGCTGCTCTGCCTCTGCATGGCCTTGCAAACCCCCCAGCATGGCCAGTGGCTGCAGAGGAGGGTGGCTCCTAATGCCACAAGCTAGGGGGTCTTCTTCTGGGATCTGGGCTCAGTCTGGGGTCTGTGTGGGTAAGAACATGGGCTGTCTGAGCACCCCTGAACGTCCTTGCACTGCTCCTCTGAGCCAGGCTGGAAGCTCAGCCCCAGGGAAGCCAATTTATCCTGAGACACAGATTTCATCCCAGACACTTAGTAACAGGCAGGTGTTCCCCAAGAAGAGCATCCTTCCAAGGGCAGATGGTTTCCACCTTGGGCTGGTTCAAGGGGCTCAGCCTGCAGTGGCCCTGCAGAGCCAGAGCAGCAGCAGCCTCTCGGAGCCAGGCAGCGTAGCCAGACATGCCCCCATCGTGGAGCTGGTCCTCACACTGCCCATCCCTCTGCTCCCGGGGAGGGCAGGGCCCGGGAACACACCCACGACATCTGAGGCTGCATGTCAGATTAGGCCACAGCACTGCCTGCACCTCCTCTTGTCCTCAACCTGTGCCCTCTGTCCCCCTCCAACCCCACTACAGGGCTGCACTCAGCGCGAGGGCTCGCTTTGGCAGGTTTAAACACTGTCCCCAGCTCCCCTAAGCATTAATCCAAGGGAGGATTAAGGTTACCAAGCTCCTGGAGCCACCCAGCTCTCACGTCTCCCACAATGGACCCCTCTGTCCTGGTCCCAGAGAGGGCACAGGGCTCTGCTGTCTCCCTGGGACTTGCTGTTGACCCCCCTGAGCCCCCCAAGCTCTCCTGCGTCAGCAGGCACCTCACTAAGGGATTGTGCAGCACCTGTTCACCTCTCCTCAAATCGGGGACCAGAGATCATCTCTGGGGCTTTGGGAGCTCCCAAGCCTCTGTGATCAACTTCCCCCTGCTCCCTGCAAGCCCTGTGGTGGGTTTTGGGGTGGGCTTGAGCTTCTACCCCCTCCACTCCCCTGTCCCCCAGGTGCCATGCTCTGGGTCAGCTCTGGATTCGTGACAACTAGTTTAAATGCATGGAAAATACCTTAATCCTGGTAAGACCCTGATCCCTGCCTGCTCATACTTCCCGTGAAAGCCCCCCACTTCAGCCATAATCCCCTGGGAGAGGTCATCTGTGCACCCTCTATTTGTAGGAGCAAGGGACACTCTCCAGGCAAACTCCTGGGTTTGGACAGGGTCCTGGCTAGTAGTGCCCAGGGAGTCCTGTCACCTGCAGGGCACAGTAGGGATAGAGATGCTCCTGCCACAGGGTGGGATGGCCAGTGGCTCCTGGCACCCTCCTGTGCCCCCTTAGTGCCACCAGCTCCAGAAGTTTTCAGAGAGAAACTTTAAACTGTAAACTATTTTTACATAGTTATGATCCTTTTTAATTTCTGTTATGAGTTACTACATACTCCACAGAGAGCAGAACTCCTAGCCTCCCAGTCCCTAGCCCCTTGCAACTCCTGCCCCATCCCACCCAGAGGGCTGCCCAGGGCACAGGATTGGAGGAAGCCCTGGCTTGTGGGGTGAAAGAGGGCTCTGGCTCTGCCCCCAGCCCCATTTCCCCAATGTCAGGAGTTTCTGCTGCCTTTACCTGCCCTGACCTGTGGCCCCATGAGCTGTAATCCCCCTCCTGCTGCACCCACAGGATCAGAGGCTGCCAGTGTCCAACCCATCCCAGAGAAAGGAGGGCACTGGGGGTTGGTAATAAATCCTAATGATATCCTGGGGAGAGGGGTAGGGCAACAGGCTCTCACCACTCCCTTGCGTGGCAATAGGAAAAGTCTGTGTTTGCAGAACTGTCTCTTGTATTTATAAGAAGCAAGGACAATGCTGGGATAGAGGCTGAGCTGAGCTTTTAACCAGCCAGATTACACTTAGCAGGAGCATTTACCTCTGCCTCTAATCCGCCTGCCACAAAGACTTGCTAACTCCTTCCCGGATTTAACTGGAAGGCTTCGAATCTTCCCGCAGAGGAGAGAGTTAAGCCCGAGCTGGTGCTAGAGGGCTGTGCAGGTCAGGGTCAGCGCTCCTCCTCTCAGGCACATCAGGTTTGGGCTGGACATTTAAGTGCGAGACTCAGTTGTTTTTTTTTCTGGCAACAGTCAGGACAGGCAGGGATTGGAAAAGTGCCAGGAGCCCTTCAGTCCTTGGGAGCTCAAAATCAGAGCCTATGCAGAGCAAAGATTTGGACATTCCTGAGCAAAAATCACTGCTGCTTAAACACAGAGCAGAGACAAAAGCTCTGGAGGAGCCACCTGACTGCAACAGTCCCTTGTTTTTAGCTGAATTTCTTGTAAGAACAGAAATCAACCATAGCCTATGCTGGGTGCTGGGGAAGGCTGAGATGGCTGCTGTAGGATATGGCCATGCTCCCAACACCCAGTGTCACCTGACACATGGCCAGTGTCCCCTGACTGCCCCATCCCACCCTGGTGCAGCCACATTCTCCACTGCCTGCACAAGGCCAGGCCCAGGACACCTATGCCCACTGGTGGCCACCAGCTCTGTGGCTCATGCCAGTAGAATCCCTCTCTGTAGTATCATTCCCTCGCAGGATGCTTTGCATCCATGCCAGGAAGGGGAGAGACAGGGCTCCTGGCCCTTGGCCCTGCAGCACACCCCTATGGCACTCCCAGCACAGCGACCCTGACACTGCTGGGGGCCACAGTGCCTCAGTAGGGGATTTTGGTGTGAGGTTCTGGGGCAGGGGGACAGGGACATGGCACCTGCTGATGTCACTGGGCTGCCTGGCATCGGGCAGCACGTGGCGCTGTCGGAGACCCACCAGCAAAGATGGTGTGACTGGGAGAGCGGCCAGGAGAAGGGCTGGAGCTCTGTGGCTGGCTCCACACAGCCTGGCCCGATGGGCTGCCCAGCCTTGGTCTCGCCCCACACCGCTGGCACTAAGCCTCACATGCCAGGATCACAGGCTGAGCCGGGAAAGACGCGTGAGCTGAGGCAGCAGAGCCAGGGATAAAACCTCCCCTGACTTCTGGGAAGCCGGCAGTATCGGAAATTTCCCTCCCAGCACGGTTGCGTGGGAGGGAACATCGAGTCCCCTCAGCCAGACCGGCAGCACCTCTCAGGCTGCAGGGGCACGCGAGCCTCCATGGCGGCCCGGGCCAGAATGACACAATGGCAGCCATCCCACTGCCACCGCCCCGCCACCGGCTCCCTCACAAAGGCCGGAAGCTGGGTGCAGCCGGGGGTTCCCGGCTCGGCCGTGGCCCCAGGTGCCCCAGGGATGAGCTGGCTGCCAGCCAGCAGCACCCAGCCCGGCCTCTGCGTCCCTTTGCAGTGCCGCTTAAGGGCCCTCTGCCACAGTCAGGAATTCCCTGCCTTTCCTCCAGCTGCCCCAGTGCCGCAGCAGTGGAATCATATGGGGGGCTCTATCCATAGCATCACTCCTGCCCTACCGCTGGGTGTAGAAACCACCTGTCAAGAAAAAATCCACCTTGTGTTTCTGAACCAGGCTCTGGGGCCTGCAGCGGGCAGAGGGCGCAGGGCTGAGGGTGCTGGGCCGGGGCAGGGCTGCAGAGCCCCCCCCACTCCCCTCCTCCAGCCTGCTGGGCAAGGGGCCAGCTTGGCTTCCGCAGCCCTTTCTGCAGGCAGGGCTGGTATGTTCCCCACCAGCTATGGACGGCCTGGCTGCCGCTTACAGTAAATCTGAGTGAGTTGTTTTGGGCAGGGCATTCGCAGCCCCGCAGGCAGCAAACCGGCCGTGTCCTACTGGCACCGCCGTCGGCCGCAGGCGTCTCCTGTTTCCAGCGCAGCCCCTTGGCTTTCCCAGCACTGACCCGGCCGCGTGTCGCACCCTGGCATCAGCATGAAGCCACTGTCCCAGGGTTCCCTCACCTTCCTGGTGACAAGCAATATCTAGGGGAGGAGAGAAGCATCTGCCATCAGCCCCTGCTTTGGCTCCAGGTGCACAGGGAAGCTGCTGAGGAAGGATACTGGGGCAGCAGCCTTCATAGTGATGCCAGCACAGTCCCACAAACTGCTGCCCAACCACCCTCCTTGCTCCCATCACAGCCCTCTGGCCATCAGTTCCAATCTCCATCAGAAGGACTGGGGGATTTTTCTGCTTGCTTGGGACAGTGTGAAGCCTTTGTCCCTGTGGTGGCCAGCAGATGAACCTGAAGCACCACTGAAGCATTTTCTTTAGGGCTTAAGTGGGATTTACAGGGTGAAGATGCCTGCTCCAGCCCTCTTCATGGATGGGTAACTTCAAGCATTGGGAAAAGGCAAGTTTTGGTTTAACCAACAGAGTTCCCCTGAGCCCTCAGAATCATATGTTGCATTTCTTTATCCACAAGTAATTTCTCCTTACCCATCTTTTAAGTAAAAATCACTGGGGGGGATGCATGTCACTGGAGACTGTGAGGCTTGAGGCTGCCTTGCCACTCTGACCAACCAGCCTGGGGACATTGCCCCAGAGCAGCTTTGCCAGCTCCATGGTGCTTTTTGCATTTGGCCCAACCTTTCCCAGCATGGGAAAGGATGCACAGCAGACACAGGCAAGGGATTTTCCAGGGTGGAAGCTTGCTTCTAGTCTGGTTTTTCAGAAGCAGACTGCAAGCTTGTGAATCGGAGGTATTTGTCAAGTTGGTTCCTGCAGTGGAAATGATCAAATAATTGTTCATACACCCGTCTGGCCCAATGGCTCATGCTCAGAGAGCAGAAACCAGCAGTCAGGCTGCAGGACTGTGGTTCCCCCGTGATGCCGTGGCATGTTTGTAAGAGGACGATGCTGAGGCTGCAGGTGCCTTTCCAAGGCAGAGCTATGCCAGGCTCCAGGCACGTTGCCAGCTCATCGCTGGGCCGGATTTGTGCCGCCTTTCTCTCAGAGAGTCTCAAGGAGGGCTGTACCTCACAGTGGGCTTTTCCCGTTCCACCTGCCCAACACAGTGCTTCCAGCATCTTCTCCAACCCTTGTCCTCTCCTTCCTCTTCTCACCAGTTTGCAGTTCCGACAGCCTGCCTTTGGCTCTCCCCGCTTCCCCATGCTCAAGCAGGCATCCAGAACAACCCTGCTGCTCTGAGTGAGCATGGAGGACATGAATTCCTATGTAAAGTCAGGCTGTCCCAGCAGCAGCCCCTAAAGTGACAGTGACCTGAACATTCCTATTCAGACCAATGATTTTTTTCAGGCATTTTTAACCTCCTCTAATGTATTTTTTTCCTTTGCAGTTGAAATTATTCTGGCTTTGTGCAAAAACCAACTCTGAAGTGCTTGGGGAGTGGAAACCTCCCATTATACTTTTGAAAAATAATATTAATCTTCTCTCTCCTTTTATGAAGAGCTCTCTCCCCAATGGCTCAGGACTGGAAGTAGGCATTTGATGTGGAAATAGCCCTTCCTGGAAGAGCCCTTTGATGTTTGATTTTCACAGGGCCAACTCGTAACCAACCATGGGGGGGCACAGGGTGCTGGCAGGGTTGGGCTCCAAAGGGTGCCCAGGAAGGACACAGAACAAAGGAGAGGTGCTGCCAGACCCTTATCCTGCCTGCCTTGTTTCCCTGAGCAACAGGCAGGTGTTTCCAGGCTTCAAAGACAATAAAACCAGGGGGATTTCCATTTGTGAAAACTGCCCTTGGTCTGATTCAGCTCCAGGACCTAGGGCAGGTGCCCAGCCTGCACTGAGCCAGAGAAATCCTTTGTCCAGGGCAAGAAAGACCTGAAATCTCCCATCAACCAAAGAGACCAGAGGGGATTGCAAGAAGCAGGATTTAGGCTCAGCTGCAGATATGTAATGGCAAAGGGAAGGAGGACACACTGTCTGATACCATCACCTGCTGGGGTCCCCAAAATGCCTGTGCTGAAACACACCCACTGCAGAGAGATGGGACTGTGGGGCCATGCCATTAGGATAAGGTGCCTGAGTTTGGTGTGTGGGGAGCTGCAGGCTGGAGCACCACAGACCTGGACAGCATTTACAAGCAACATCATCCCCACCCACCCTTGCTGCAGGGACACAGTGAAGTGGATTCCCACTTTGAGACTGTGCCACTGTCATGAGGTGCCTCTGGTGGCAGGGAGCCGGGTCACGCATTTGTTTCTTCCACTCTGACATAGATCCCAGCTCCTTATTATTGGGTTTAGTATCCACCTGTAGTGCAGCCGCAAGTTTTTCTCCCCTTCCCCTTCCCCTCCCTCTCCTCCTCCTACTGTTTTCACTCATTTAATTCCTCAAAGCACTTCTAAGAGGCCGTTCATCTGGGAGATATTGCCCAAAACAAAGCTGTATTGTGTACTCTTGGTCAAAGCAAGATAAGAGCTTCCCAGTGACAGGGAAGTAAAGGTGCTTCTTCAGGTGCTGGCAGCCCTCACAGAGCACAGTGTTTGGGATGTGTCAACCCACCGGCTGGGATTTGCGTGGGTATAATATCCCTCTTCACTTTCTGGCACCCTGGAAACTATTGTATTAAGCCTTAGTTCAGTGTTTTGGCCTGGTAATCAGCATCACATGATTTACTTTGTTTCTCCCCTTTTTCCTTTTGGCAACAATATACATTTTATGCTTTGTCAGCAGAAGGCAGGGCAGAACTCACCCTTCGGAGCATCCCACTCCTGGGAGCTCCAGCAGCTGACGGCTGTGTCTACTCTCCACAAAGATCTCATGTCCAGCACATTCATGGCACCAGGAAACAAAAGGTTTTCCAGTGAGTTGTCTACTAACCTATGTATTGTGAGAGACACTTGGCTGCCTTTTTACCCAAAAGCTTTGTCCTTAGTAAAATCTGAAGATGTTGCAAGTTTTGTCTGATCCTTGAGGAACAGATGAACTGCTGGCCATCTGGAGATCCTGGACACAAGCACCATGCCGGCACAACTCAGCCCTAAGGTACATGCTGAGCAATTCCAGTGATCCCAGGACACAGCCCTGCATGTGCTGCGCAGTCCCTCTGTGCACGGGCTGGAAAGCTCGTGCTTTCCAAAAAACTCTGGATTTGTTGCATGCTTTGAGGACATCTGTGCAGCATAGGCATTGGTGGGCTCAGGGTTCCAGCAAATGGCCCAAGGATTTACCTGGTGTGCTGGGAAGCTGAACTTCATGCTGCAGTGGCTGATCTGCTGGCCTGTGCCACCCAGTGCTATGCCAGTGTAGTCAGGACTTAGCGAATGTGAGAAATTTTGGGATTTGATGGATAAAGTCTTGTCTAGTGGCTCAAAGTGCTGTGCTGGTTTGCAGGTATAAGGGAAGTGTTTTCCTGCATGTTTCTAGAGGATACCTAGGATTCCACAAGGCAGGCATGGCAGCAGAGACACAGAGTGAGTGCCCTTAAGTCCCACCTGTCCTTCAGGGAAGCAATACTCTTCTCTTGGGAACACAGAATTATTCAACCAAATTGCTTCGAAATCTTCAGCAGGGAAAGAACCTTAATGCAAAGGACAGACCAAAAAAAAGGTCTTAATGAACCCGACCTGCAAGTTGCCTTTGCTCAAACCCTCCCTGCCCATCACCTTGGCCGGACAAGGAAGACATTGCATTCACGTGCTGGATTTTAAATGCTCACCCTACACTGTGCTGTTTGTTTTATTTCTCCACTCAGCGTTCAGAGGCTCTTCTTCTTATGCTTATTTACTGTAAAGCAGAGAAAGCCAGGGAAAATGATCTCCAAAGCAAATAGAGCCATGTTTCCATTTGGGAAAACTTAGAGGGAAAGTGCGTGTAGCTAAGCAACAATGCATGATGGTAAATGGGTCATTTTCCAAGGCATGAATTGCATGTGGATAACTGCAAGGAAAACAACCCCAGCCAACACACTGCCGACACTTGAGTTCTTGGCCTAAGTGATTAATAAGAAATGAGAGGACTTTTCAATACCCCCTGAGAGCTCCCTGGGTTGTTATGGGGGTTTTTCTCCTGCTTTCGATCTCCACCCAAAATCTGGGGTGGGATTCTGTTCCTGCAGCTGGGTGGAGCGCCAAGTACGGATGTGCTGCAGTGAGGTTCCCTGGACACAGAGAAATTGATTGGTCAGTTCCATCAAATCCCAGAGAAAGGGATGGGGGCAAAGGAGTTGCATGGCAGGACTGGGGACTCAGCCATGAGAACCTTCCTTCTGTATTGGGCCAGAGGGAAGCCAGCATTCCCTGGTGCATTAGGACTGAAGTTTGATTTCAGCCTCCTCCAGCATTGTCCAGGGGTGGCTTTGCTCACCTTCCCTCCCTGCGAAACCAGATGATCTCCACTGCAAGGAAAGGGGGGAGGTTCTCACTTGTTATGGACTTATGAGGGTACTGCTACCAGGATAACACTAGCAGAGGGATGGTAAAATCATATGAGAGGCCAGGAATGGGAGAGTTTGCTGGAAGATAAATAGGTGAGGCCACACTGGGTTTGGGGCATAATGTCCACATCACAAAGCTGCTGCATCATGGGGGACCACGCTTCGCTCAGCTAAACATGAAGGGTTAGGAAACCCTTCAGCTTTGCATCCTAGGGTAGGGAAATGATTGTGCTGGGGTTTTTTTCATAATAATAACAAATCTACAGATTTCAAGCTTTGCTTTTGTGGAAGTGAAAAGTCTTCTGGGCTTTTCAGAATTCCTCTTACCGGGAATGGTGCCACCTTCAAACCCATGCTGGCAATGCAGCCTGAAGGTCACCAAGTGGGATGTCAGCAGAGCAGGACTGAGACCTTGCTTTTCCTAGAGGTGCTGTTGATTTCCTCTTCCTGCTGTTTGCATCACTGGCTGAGATCAAAACATACACTGTCATGTTTATTAAAAAGAGTTACTGCAGGAAGGTATTGGGATTATTTTTCCTCCATGAATAAAGTTCTACAGTACCTCTTAAAATCAGACCTGAGGAATTTACAGAGTGGTTATTGTACATTCCTTAGGGGCAAAAAAAATCTAAGCAAGTAGTTCCAGTGCATTAAAGCAACGAATAGAGGAAGTGAAAAATATTTTAAATTCCTATACAGTATTACATTTATAAGTGTCCTGGTTAAGGACATTAGAATCAAGGAAGGAGCTTTTTTCTCTCTTTTTTCCTCCCTCTAATTTCTCTGAACTTGTTACAAGTCTCCTTCCATTTTGCTCACCATTTCCAAGCAACTAAATAGAGAGAGGCCTGGAACGATGACAGAGATGCAGAGTGCACAAAGGGACCAGAGTGTGGTCCGATAATTCTGTAATTGGAGCTGCTCGAGGCAAAATTTTTTTCAAGCCAGTGTAAATGGGGATCGCTGAAACCCTTAACAATCGGCCTGTCAGGCTGCTTCTTTAATGGATTGCTCTGTTTAACTCTCTCTGTTTGTCACTGGCAAGATGACAAGAGAAATTAGTGTACTGGAAAATATAAGGTAACTGGCAGTTCCCCAGCCCGGTTCCACAGCCCCGCAGACCCCGGGGTGCTGCAGCGCTAGAGACCGGCTCACCGGCTGCTCTCCTCCCTCCGTGGAGGAGGGGGAGGAGGGGAGCTTACAACCTCCTGCTCTTCCTAGGGGGAGGAAGACCTGCAAAAATACCCCGTGGCTCCTAGGGACTGACCTAGTGAAGAGCATGTGGAGAGAAGAGGTGCCCCCGTGGCTGGCTGCACACCAGGACTGGGGTGGGGAGAGCACCGAAGTGTTCTCCCAACTCGCAAACCTTTCATCAGCTGCAAACGGGCTTTGACGCCTGCTTTTACACCACGGATACTCTTTTTTAAAGCGCTGCGGGTTAAGTTTTCTGGGAGCCGTCACCATTAGAGAAGATGCTTCCAGCGTGTGTGTGAGTGTGTGTGAGCACTTGGGATGCGTGCAAGGGTGCATTGCTTTGGAGATGCTCTGACACCTCCATTGTGTGCAGCCAGACCCTGAAACTTGGCAGCAACGATGCCCCGAGGCTAAAGATGTACCTTTCACTTTTCCCATGAAATTCCATTCTGGTTTGGCTGAGTTATAAAAAAAAAAAAGTTTGAAAATCACCATTTCCCTTCTGCTGCCTGCATTCCTCAGGAAAACTTTGGCAGCCTGTCAAAACAATAACTGAACGTGAACTTTCTAAAGAGCTGGCCGGGTGCTGTCTGCCAAAGCAGCAATTCAGCACAGCTCAGTGCGGCGTGTCCTCTCCCTCACCCCCCTGTGCCCACCCCCTTGCATGCCCATCCCTGGGCACCCTCCAGGTGCAGATGTGTCCACCCCAGACACTCGTGTGCAGAGCATGGGGTTGGCATCCACTGTCCAGCTGCAAAAGCCACACACACCTCCTCTCCCCTCGCAGGAGAGCAGCTTTCTGCTTCCATCCTGGACCGTTACTCCTGCAATTTTTTAGCCAGAACACTCTGGAGCAGTGAGAAACAGCCAGCCCAAGCCTTGCTAAGGAATACCTTAGATCCAGCTGCAACAACCTACATTGTAGACATTTATTTAAGTGATCTTTTTCTTTATTTTTTTTAATGTTATTTCCTATGTTAAAAGAATGTTGTTTACAATGCAAAGCCAAGGGCTTTTAAGTTAGGAAATGCCTAATGTATGATTCCTCGCAAGCTCAGCTCTATGTGCATGCCTTGTGTTCCGACCTTTATGGACATGAGCCCCTATTTCAAACTCTTTCCTTACCCAGTGGACAGGGGAGGGAAAAGGGCACAAGCTGCTCCCACTGCTGTAAATAAGACACTTCCTAACACTGAAGTGCTTCATTTGAATGTTTTTTGCAGACCACATATTATTCTTTAATACAGGTTTTTAATGCAATGCATAATTTTCAAACCAAAGCACCCGACTTCGGCACACTTGCCAGAGTTTTTCCTCACCACAGAAATGTGGCCGCATCTGGGGTGGAGTGAGGCAACAGTTTTGCAGCCTGTTAGGACATAAAATGACTATAAAACAGAGCAAGGAAGCACAGTCCTTGTTAAAAACGCCCATTACATTTCATCTGAAGGTTCTGGAGGATACAGGGAAGCAAACTGCTGCTACTTCACCCCTGCAGGGATTAATACTCATAATCTTGTGGCAAATGCTTTGTGGTCCCTGTGGTACTTTTGGGGCTCAGACTGCGCAATTGAAGGGGAAGATGCTTGCACTCTCCCCGTGGTTCAGGAAGGCAGGATGAACCTCTGCCATTCCCAACACCTCTTCTCCTGCCAGCAAGCCCCAGGGTTGGTTTGCGGTGTACTGAGCCACTCCGAGACCCCAGCAGCAGCATCTGAGCCAAAGCAGACCAACCCTCCTGCCTTCCCTCGGCTCCTCATCACCGGGAGCTGAGAAACAGGCAGGGAGAATCCGTTAACTAAACCAAACTGCCAGAACTGGTTGCTTGTGCTGTTCCTTGCAAGGTGTGGCTGCCCCTGTGGGAAGCTGGCCACCAGTCACAGCACATTCTCCAAAAATCCCCGTGTCTGCGCAGCAAAAGGCCAGTAACTTCATGTACCATCTACTGATGGCCAGGAGTTGTCCTTTGTGATGTGAATGCAGTCCTGCCTTCTCCCAGCTTCCCTCCAGCAGACCCTGAGCTTGTGCTAACAGTGCAGCTAATATCTGGACCTCAGGAGCGGCCAGGAGTTCCAGCCTGCCCCAAAAGTCTCTCATCATTTTCGTGCATTTGGCTGGCAGCACTGTGGATTCATCCCCCCTCCCTCTTCCAGCCCTCCAACTATAAAAGCCTGTTGTGGCCTACATTCAGCTGTCGGATATCACATTATCATGGCTCGGCAAAGAGGAAACCAAGCAGTTTGGCACAAATGGCTTTTCTGTGTTCAGTCTGTTCCAGCACAGGTCTGTTCAGCTCCTCTTGAAGCACATGGAAGCGCTCAAAACTTCAATATTTAATCTTGCCTTGAAATGCAAATTGTCAGATCCAAGGAAAGGAAAGTGAGCAAATGCACAGCCAGCGACATGGGATGTCAGGAAGGCAGCAGGCACTGGGCTCACTTCTTGCCTTTCAGCCTTAGCGTGGGGCACCAGATCCTCTCCTCCAGCACTTTGAACCCTGCTCAGGCACTGCCAAATCACCACTATTTTGTTTCAGTGTTTGAATATAGCTTTTCTTGTCTTGGGGTGGTGTATTGGGTTTGCATGGCCAGGTTTTGGCAGTGGGAGCATTCCCAGATCCTGAGCATCCCTGAGCCCTCGGCGTGCTCCCGGTTTTGTCTCTGCTCTCTGATGCTCAGACCTTGTGCCTGTGGAGGAGAGGCACAGGCAGAGGGGGCTTAGCAGTGTGCAAGGCAGCACATGTGCCTCCCTCTCCCCCTGGGCACACACATGCACACCATGCTCATCCCTGGTGCAAGGCAGGCAGTGTGGTAGAAAGGGAGCACCCCATATGTGTGTTTCAGAGCCAAGCAATCTTGGGTAAATTATAAGCACAGTTTTGAGAAATAAAAACACATTAATATTCTGTTCTCTCAAGGCATTATCCTACTGTTTACCATTACACACAATCCTCTGCCTTAAATTGCATCTTTGATTAAAGCAGCAATGAGAGAAACCAGTGCTAATAACAAAATGTATTCTGCTTTAAATCACTAAAGTGAAAACATCAATAAGCTGTAACCATCAGTGCCGCCATGAAAATGAAGGCAACCACCATGGGAAACAGCAAGGATGAAATCCACTTTGCCAGCATAAAATCCAAGTAATTAGGTCTTATGTGGGTGGAACTTATAATGAGGTGCAGGAAGGGGGAAAATGAATTTCAACCTGAGTCTGCCTCTTCCCCCCTCTGCCAGAGCTGCTAATCTAAGTTTGGGGGCTGCCATAGGGACTGCAGCCCCATTTTTTAGCTCTGCAGGACCTGCAAAGCAGCATCCACCTCTGCACCTGCACCCATGCCCAACTCTTGTGGGATGCCCCACAGACTGCCAGTGGGCAGCTGATGGCTTGGACCCAAAGCACCAAGTTAAATTTCACTGGGGGAGCAAGCTGTGCTTCCAAGGAGGGCATTTCCCTTTGAAGAAGCTGGAGCTGATACATGGTATCAGCTCAATAATTTTATTTGAAAATTAGAAAAAGGAATCGTATCTGGTTATCGTGGATTAATCAGCGTTTGCGGATGGGTTTATTAAATTAATTTATATACAGTGAGTGACTTGAATCAAAGCCCTGTGCTCCTCGGCAGCCGTCCGTCCCTCAAGGAGCTCTGTTCCTGGATCAGGCTGCTCTCAATTGCTCGCTGTGGAAGCTGTGATACAACAGCAAACTTCAGATCTTCCCTCATACTCTTCCGTTGGGTTTTCTGAACAGCCTTTCCGTTATTCAGTGTCGCAGTCACCCTAAGGTTCAGCCAAGCCAGGAGGGTGTTTTCAGGAGCTGCTACCTAGTGCCAGAGCAGAACAAATTATTCGTCCCTTGCTCCTCCACGCTTTGAAGTGCAAATAAAGCAGACAACTTCCGTGCTGGGTTTTCCAACATTCCCTGACATTTCCACAGCAGATCAAGGCGTTGTCCATCCTTGTGCCTGTGACACTGGTTGGGAGTGTCTGTAAAGGACTTTTCCCTAATTTCTCACCAGTAGCTTTTCTCTAAGCGCTAAAACCGAGGCTGAGTGCCGAGCTGGCTGCACTTCTGCCTCCCGTCGGTGCCTGCGGGCTGCGGGCTGTGGCTGCCCATCGGGATGTGGCTGCCAGGCAGGCTGAGGTTCCATTTCGGGTCTGTTTGCAGCTCAGACTTATCCCAGACCTTGTGAGAGACAGACATCCAGTTTGGTGCCTTTTCCTGTGGTTTGTTGGGTTTTGGTCGTCGTCCCCCCCCCACCCCCCCCGCTGGTTATGTCACTAGAAAGCGCGTCGGGTTTTTCTCGAGGCTCACACTCGTTAGTTACGGTGCCCTCTGAGATGGGCAGGTTATTATGTGGATTACGTAGCTCATACAGCAGGCAGCTGCCAGGGCCCTGCAGAGGAGGGAGGAAAGCCCACGTTTGTGGCCAGTGCAGCGGCTGAGGGGGTCAGCCAGGACAGGCTCCCGCCGGGGATGCGGCCAGCGGCTCTACCTGCACAGGGTCCCCTGTGCCGGACTTTCCCGCAGGCCCCATCCCCACACGGCGGCCGGCCCCGGCTGGAGGGTGGCAGGTAGACCGGCGCTGCAACGCACCGGCTCGGGGCGGGGGCAGCACCGCCGGCGGAGCGGGCAGCAGGCGTTTGCCCAGGGGCAGCGCTGCGGCCGACGGTGCCGGAGAGCTGCCGGGCCGGGATGCGGGGCCGGGATGCGGGGCCGGGTCACCCCGCGCCCCCCGAGCCCCGCTCTCCCCTCAGCGCTCGCCTTCCTTTGTCCCGCTTAGTAACCGGTGCTCGCGGCCAATCGCCATCGAGCCGGCCGGCCCCGCCGCACGCTGATTGGCTGGGCCGCCCGCAGCCCTTTGCCAATCCCGGCGCCCGCTGCTCCCTCAGACAAAGGCAGCAGCTCTGGCAACTGCGCTCCGCTCCCCCCGCCCACCGCGCGTGCTCCGCGGCAGCGGCCCCTTGGCGGCCGGCCAGCCGGGGGACCTACCACCTCCGCTGCGCGCCTCAGCACAGGGGGGGCACTGCAAAAAGGCTTCGAGAAAAGTGGCGAAAGCGAGCCGGGTAAAAGTTAGAAAAGGGGGAAACCAGACTTGTGTTATATGCCAAGCGTTTTGTGTGGGCCTGTCTCGCCAGCACGAAGAGGAACGTGTCCCCTTTATGTCTTTTTTTTTTTTTTCTCCCACCCCTCTCTCCGCCTCGTGGAAGCGCCCGCTCGCACACACCCCCGTTCACCTCCAAGGGGTTAAAAAGCCGGGGCGAAGCCCCGCCCCCTGGCGCCGGGGGGGCGTGGCCCGGTCCCTGGCAAGAGGCGGGCGGCGGCGGCCGGGCCCCTCAGAGCCGCTTAAAATGTCACCGAGCGCGCCCGCCCCGCTCGGGCTCCGCGCCCGCCCGTATTGTTGCCCGCCGCCGCTGCCTCCTTTCTCGTCCTCCGCCGGCGGAAAGAATTCATCCAGAGACTGAAATCGCCCCTTTTTGTCCGCTGCTTCCCACCATCCCCCCGCTTTCCTGTGGGGGGCTTGTTTGGCTTGTGTTTTAAAAATACCCCGAGAACGGCGATTTTTAGAGAGAATTCAGGAAAGTGGCTTTTCTGTGGAAAGGTGTCTTTTTAAACAAAAAGAAGCACTCTCTCTATATATATTATATATATAACTACCTATCTTTAGCTCCAGGGCAGCTGCTGAGGTGACTTGTGTGGAGGCTTTTTTTTCTTTTTAAGTTTCATTTTACGATTTTAATTTTTTTTTCTTTTTGCTAAAACTGTTATTTTAGAGAGGGGTGGATTCTTCTCGGCTTTGTTTTCTTTTTCTTTTTTTTATCCTTTTTTTTTTTTCTTTTTTTTTTATATCCACCTCTCAATTAAAAGCCGAGGTATCCAACCTCTTATTTCTAACCCTGCCGGGACTTGGCTGTCGCGATGTACAACACGGTGTGGGATATGGACCGCGATGACACGGACTGGAGGGAAATGATGATGCCCTATTCCACTGAGCTGATATTTTACATTGAAATGGACCCTCCAGGTAGGGAGATGAAGCCTGCGAGCTGCCCCCGCACCACTGGCAGCGGGTCGGGGGCTGCTGTCCATCCCTGCCCTGCCTCCTTCTGCAGACTTTTCCCTTTTAAAATAAAAGAAGGGGGGAGGGGGGCTAGGAGTGAAAATTAATATCTATAGTTAAACTTTGTGTAAACTTCCCAGGGACTTGAGCTCGCTGTCTCCTGGGCAAAAGTATTCTGGTACTGGGGTTTTTTTTGTGGGGGAGGTGGGAGGATTAGAAGAATTTATAGTGCGTTTTGGGAGATGGAAGGAGGCAGGAGGAGGAGAGCTGCTCGCAGCCCCTCTCCCGTGTCTCCTTTTTTGAAAGCCTTTATTGAAAAGCGTATATTTCGGCTGCATTCGCTCCTAGAGGAGCGCTTTTATTATCCTCTTCACCTGTGTGCCTTTATGTGCCTGTAACACTCTGATGGTGGTGATTTACCCGCCTCCATTCAGTTCCAGTTTAATCGCTTTTACAGTCTCCAAGACCCTTTTCTCCCCAGCTCTCTTCCAGCAGTGACAGATGAGGTGTGTGTTGTCGCTGGGTTTTGGGGGTGGGGGGATAATACTTGGGAACAGGCTGGAATCCATCCCTGGAGGCACAGTTACTTTGATAACACTTAATAACCTTGTTCAAAAGGATTTGATGCACTTCTTCTTCCCTTCCCCCTCCATGGATTGCTAGTGCTGAAAATGGGGAGATGTGTTATCCCTCACTTGCCTCAAGTTTTTAGATGGGACAGAAAGTTGCTTCTGTGTCTGAAGAGGGGAGGGAAGGCTTGTGAGGAGGAGATGTTGAGCCTTTCTTTGGTAATGAATTAAAGTAAGCATAAATGGGTACTGGTGAAACAGTATCTATACCTGTAAGAGTCAAACAGGCTAAAGCAGCAAGGTAATTGAAGGGCCTTCATATTCTCAGATCTCTGATCTGTACAGCCAGAAGGTAAAGTAAAATAGGCACCAAAAGTCTTAGCCTACAGAGAAATTGATAGCAAATAAGTACTTCTAAGTGGTGTCTTTTATGAAGCATGTACTTTCAGAATGTGCTTTTCAACCTGTGCCTGAATTGTGGCATCTATCTGCAAGTGTGGTTTATTCTCTTTGTTTCAGCACAGTGAGCTGTATTTTTCTCTCTGGAGGTCTGTGGTACTTTAATTAAAACAGGAGGAGGTGATCATCTTGAGATTTTTGGATCTCAAAGACCTGTACTTGCTTCCTTTAGTAACTCTGACACTTGAAAATTTGGACAGATCTCTCAGACACACAACATTGGCCACAACTCATTAAATTCTTTCGTAGCTGACACTACCTATTTTTAGATGTTACTCCTGAAAGCCTGAAGTTCAGTGAAACTGCTTTGTTTCTGTGAACTTTAAAGGATATCTTTCCTGTAAATGCTTTTGATTTTTAACTGTTCACAAGGTAAGTATTTGTGTGTGCTTGTATCAAATGAACAAAAACCCAAGTCGCATTGTAGGTGCCTCAACACAATTAGTGTGGGGCTTTTATTTAAAGAAAAAATAAAGCCCCTTGAATTGCTTAGTACAAGGAGGCTGCTAAAAGGGGCTGGACAAACTGAACTGGTCAGAAAACAACTTTCCAGTGTTTCTGCAGGAATTTGGCCATGCAAAAATCTTAGGAAGCCTCTCAAAGTTTACATTAAGAAGCAGCTCTTCTATCATTAATAATGAGAATGCTTCCATCACTGGAACACTCTTGTCAGGGATCAAGGATCTGCTCAGTCCAAACACCAGTTAGCAAAAGGACTTCGTGTTACAGGCTGATTCCTGAAGTGTTCAGTAACTTTATCTTTCATATTTTTAAACTAGACCAGCCAGAGCTGGAAATGATGCATGGGATAATCCCCATGTGTATGTCCTGATTTCGTGTAACTTTTAAATTGCAGGGGGAGAGAGGGGGAGTGTGGCAGAGGGGGTCTGCTTGCTGCCTGTCCATAGGCAGGGTGGGAAAGCGTTTCCTGGCCTGGGATGATAGGTCGTCCCTAAGGGGAGTGTGCAGGAATTTATTTGGAAGGCTTAAACGCTCGACATGCCTTGGGGTAAAGTCACTGCGTTTGCACCCGGTAACAACCACAGCTCCATTTGGCTCACTTCCAGCAAAAATCTGAAGGTTTTCGGTGCAGCATTCCCGGCGCGGTGGCCGGAGCTCCTGGGAGGCTGAGCGGTGGCAGCGTTCCCTCGGCAGCGCCCAGAGCAGCGATGTGCAGCAGCCCCGCTGCCGAGGCAGCCGGAGCGCTCTTTTGTTCCCTCAACTTGAGCCGAGAGATCCCCGGTTGGGTTTTGTGCCGCAGCACCGGGCCCTGGCGGATCCCGGGAGCCAAGTGTCTGGGATCACGCATGACTGCCCCGATTACATTTTACTGCTTCTAAACTTGAGGCAGAAGACAAAAGCAAGGTGAACATAATGTGCGGTGTCACCCGTAACCTCCGAGCCGAGGGTGGGGATACTGTTTCTCGTTAAGGGCCAGTAGACCTTTAATTTATCTTGGCAGGCCGTCTTAATACCCACCTTAGCGTTGCCCAATAATAATGCAGAAATAAAATCTGGTGATGGCAGGCAGCCTGCAGCGCAGCCGGAGCTTCTGTCAGGCCTCAGTGCACCTGCAGCAGCTTATCAGTGTGCTTGTGTTTGCTGTTCAGGGCTGTAGGTGTAAATGGATGTTCAGAGCGGGTCCTGGAAGCCTCTCTGCTACAAGGTTTGCTCTAAAGTTCAGAAATAAAAATAATAACGCCTCTCTCTCACTTGAGTTTTTCTCAACTCGAGCAGGGGCAGTCAGGCCGCAAGGGACTGCAAGCTTTCTGCTGGGCTTTAATCCATCCTAAACACAGGAGTGGGGCAGTTTTCCCAAACAGAGTGATGGAACCAGGGGTGCAGCTCTGCCAGCCTAAAACAAAGCATAATTTTGGAGCAGTACAACTAACACAGGAGCCACAACAGTGACAACCAGAAGGGAGATTCCTGTTACCTCATGCTTTTTCCTTCTGCTTACATTTTATTTTGCATTTATACATGCGTCACTGGCATAAGGTAGGATCTCTTTGTGGCAAATAATACTACATGGAACCAGTAACTTTCAGTATCTAAAGATAATTGGGCCCATAAGTTTTATATAGCTAACATGGCAGCTTCTCAACTTTCTAGTGCTAAGTGAGAGTATTTTGGCTGTAGCAGCATCATGTGCTGGCTCTGGCATTAGGAAGCTGTCAGGGGTTCACTCGTATGTTTGTTGTTGCTGTGGGTCTTGCTATGTGAAAAGACAAGAAAATAGGTTCTGGGTTGAATTTAGCTTATTTGACAGCACCAGTTCAGGTCGACAAAAAGTTGTTACTGCCAGAAGTTTTTGACCAGCAGATTTCAAATTGACTGCAAAAGTTACCAGAGTACCTAAAGCAGTACTACCTATGTATTACCTCACTTCTATTTAGTAGGGCTGAGTAACATCTTTCCCCTCTGTAGATGTGGGATATATTATCAGTTGTGTTGATGATAAAATGTGTAATCACTGAATACATTTTGTCACAGTTGGATGAAAATCAGTAAGAGTGTTCCAGTGGGATTTCTGATACAGATGTCAGCAAAGATATTTGGCTCAGCTACAAATTAGAGGTTAGTTTCCTTTGTGTGAGTTATGAAGAAAACCACAAGTTTAAGGTAGGCTTCCTAATGCAGAATGGGCTGTCTTTGAACAGATAGTACAATAACTCTTTGACCTAAAGCTATATGCAAACTACCTGTTTGAACCCTGAAACATGACCAACTACTTTTAAAATTTGATCCAGCTCTCTTTTTCAAGAACAGTACTTTGCCTTGCCTCTTATGCTGTGACAATGCTGTTGCTACAAAATCTTTTGATAACTACGTGGGGGGAGCAATAATCTATGGGTTGCTTAGTCTGCTTTTCAGAAGCAGCACTGCCAGAGTATGAGTGAGACAAGTATTCAAGGGGAAAAACCTGTATTTATTCATTATAGGTTCTATTTTCTTCTCATATATAATTTGACAACCCTTATTTTAGGGGACCGATCCTATAATTGTAATTTGGAAAACACAGGGTTCCAAGCTCAAGGGCAGTGTTTACTGGGATACCAGGCGTGCTGTATCATTATCAGAGTTATAGTGGAAACTGAATGTGGCTTCTCAAATTGGGTTTGTGGTACACAGTAGCCAGATGTAGGTGAACACTGCCTCTCTATGCCTGACTAGTTTTCCAGTGGGAGAACAGATGCAAATTGGAATAGCATTGTCAGTGTTGTCCTTCAGCTTATCTGACTCCAGAAGCTTATCAAAGAAAAGTTCTGTTCTTGCACATCTTAAAAAAGAAAAAAAAAAGTAGTTCTACTAGTGCATGTATTCAAAACAGCAGCACTGTAGCTTCAACTGTCTTTTTTGCAAATTGAAGTCTTGCTGGAAATCATCTTTCAAAAAAAGTAGATGTTTGTGATTGAGAGTTTCCCTGTTACAGAAGGGAAGTTTGTGCAGGCTGATTTGGGGTAGAGCAGGAGTAAATAAGGCTCAGTCACTGTATTCTGTGTATCTGGGAAAATTGTTTGGATTGGAGTCTCTGCTCCTGTGAGGACAGTGGTGTAAAATGTTTATATTCTGTTCTTGTTTCACGTAGAGTTTTCTACTGGTCTTTTCATTTAATGACTGCTGTAACCAGTTTTTATTTCTGATTGCATTTTTAGGCTTGCTTTTGCATTCCTTGCACTTCGTTTTCATTTTGATGGCTCTAACTGTTAAAAAAGATCACTCATCAGCTTTCAATTAAATACATGTCCACAAAAAATAGCATCATTAATAGGAAGTGAAATGCTGTTTTGCTTGAGATGAGAGAGCCTGCTTTAAAAGGCTGACATTTGTACTTATCACTAGGTTTTCAGACTATGTAGAAATAGTTGGAGAGGGAGAGCTTGCTAAAGGGAGTTGTTCAGCTGTGTTCTGTAAGGCTACAGGCTTATGCAAACTAAAACACGAGGGGACATTCTGAGAAGAAACCAAGCCCTTCAACATGTGTTCTTGCAGCAAGTGTCATTTCTGCAATTGCTGTTCCAAGCAACTCTGTGTATTGAATGATTCCTGTACCTGACAGGAGTTAATTGTGGTGTTCCTTCTGTCTCACCTGTTTAAAAGGAGAAAACTCTTCCTAGAGTTTCCTGTGGGGGCTATTGCTTTCCCAAGCAGCAGAATTGACTTCTGTCTTTGTCATTGCCTGCATGATTATCTTATTCCAGGCTGAAGCTATTTGTGCTTATCTTTGCTCTACAGCTTGGGAAAACAGAGGCATAGCTGGTCATACACATCTGCACCCAGGACTGACTGCAGTTGGGTGCCTTACATCACCTCATGTTGGTTGTTCAGTGAGTCACTTTTTGGGCAGAGCACTAGAGGAGAATAAAGAATACTTTTATCAGCATGCCCTGTGTGTTTTAAAGCTTAGGCTTTATTATTGTCAGAAAGACTGTTAACTGTGTTGAAACAGGTTGCTGTAAAACTTCAGTCCCATTAAAGCAATAGGTGTGTTCTAGCTGGATTTTTTGGAAAACTCATTTTTGTAATGTAGGTTGCTGAGTAATGCTTAAGGAACAATCTCTGCTCATGTACTAAGTGCCTCTGTGGAAATGAGTCAGATTGTCTTTTTTTCTTCTGCTTTTTATCATTTATTCCAACAGGTTAAAGTCTGCACAATAGCTAAGCAAGCAAGAATTTGCTTCTCCACATAATGTAAACTACAGCAATGAGCTGATGCTAGGTCCCCAAACAGTGTGAGTGGATGTAACTTCTTTAGAAGATACTTTCATTGTCCTTCATGTTTGCTGTGTCCTCCACTCAATAGACAAAGATTCTTCAATGTTCCAGTGAATATATTCCAGTATCTTAAGTTTTCCTAGTTCTGAAGAAAATTGTCTGTATACAGGGAGCTTTATAAGGATTCATACAGGCCAAAAAAAGGGAAAGTGCAGGTGGTGCCTCTTGTAGCCCTTTCCAAGCAGGACTCCAGCTGCCCTGCTGAACACCAACCAGCTGCCTGGTGAATCCTGATGCCGAAGCACAATGAGCTCTGAAGCTTTCCTGTGGCTGAACAGGATCCAGGATCTTCACTGGCTTTGAGTGCAGCAGCACACTCAAGATGGATGCCTTCCATCCAGAGCACTTTGAAAAAGAAGATTAAATACTTCAGCTGGTTCAGCCTGCGACTGCTTCCAGCATTCACCCAGACTCTAACAGTTTTTGTGATTTTAGTGGTAGCTCGTAGGAATGTTGCTTCTAAAAGCACATATCCCTGAAGATGACACACAGTTATCTAGAAATGGCTTCAAAAACATCACATTTGTCTCCACAAAAGTTGTTGTGTTTGGAAGAATTACAAAAAATATCAGTCTACTCCTTAATATTGTCCGTTCTTTTGCTACAGAATAATTTTCCTTTTGGTTCAGTGTCACTTTGTGACTATTGTACTTCAGGTCAGTTTTCCCCTTCCTAACAATGTTTTCTTTTTATTAACTACTGCATACTGATTGTTAGTTTTGTCCTCTAACCCTTGAAAGAATAGTGGAGCCATTTTTTTAGGTTTTTACCTTCTGTAGCCTCATCCTAACTTTATCTCTGGAGTCCCTAAAATCTGGTGCTACACAGAATCATCTTTTCTTTTGGAGGAATTCTTTCCTTCCTTGCATGGCTCCCCTTAAAAAACCCAAACAAAACCCCTGAAGGCACAGCTGCTGCAATGGAGTTCAAGAAAATTTGCTGTTATGGGGGAACTTGGCTCACTGTTGATGTGTGGGGTTTTTTGAGCGTGGGCAGTGGGGTTTGCACTGAATACCTGTCCCAGGAAAATGTCTTAGAATTGAAATGGATGAGAAGTTAATTGACAATATTATGCCTGTGGGTTCTGTTTTCTGTTACAACCTGAATTTGTGCATTGCAGTTGAATTTCACAGGCTGTCAGTACTCCTGCTGCTCTGCCCTGTGTAGTCATCCTGGGGACATTGTCAGAATCTGCATCATTGGCCCTCAAGGAACTGCTCCCAAGTGTCAAATTAGAAGTCTTTGGTGGTTTTGGCTTCGTTACCCTGATTCATCTCCTGTCTCCAGGAGTGCCTCTTGAAGAATACAAGGCAGCCTAAATCAATGAAATGAGTGTTTAAGATCCTTTCAGTTTTGAAGGGTACAGTACAGTCTCACTGATAAGTTTTGGGGCAGTGAGAGAAGTCAAGCTGCTGCTCTGAAATGGATTTCATTAAAATACTTTGAAGATCACTGTGTACTGAGTAAGGAGATTGAATCTGAGCAGGAGCAGTGGCCAGGGTTGACTATTCCATGTCTGCTCTGAATCTCTCCCGCTGCTGCAGGCATGCATGGGATTGCATGGATTGAAACTTCTGCCTCAGTGGAGCTTCCTTCAAGATCAAGGTTCTTAAAAAGGATGACTCATGAGAAAGTGTACAATTCCCTCTGAATACTTTTTTGCCTTCTAATTTCTTCTGGAGTTTGATTTAGAAATGCACCTTTTGATCTTGATTTAGATGGCTCACTCTTAGCAATTTAGGCAGTGTTGAAATATTTGTACTTTGGTAACTGGGAAATGGTTTGACATAGCACAAGGAGAGGTACTGTATGAGGAACAATTTTGCATACTGCTCTGAAAGATTGGAGCTAGTGGTAAGCTGAAATAAAATGCTGCTTAGAGCAGCAAGAATCATATGCATTTGCAGCTGTATTATTATTTTTAAATAGCCTCTTGTGCAGCAAACTTCTAAGTAGCACCAATTATTTCTGTGAATTGGATCCCCTGTGAGGTTTGTACCTGACATCTGGATGGATGTTTAGTCTTTGAAATACCTAGGGAAAACTGCCCTGAGCTGTTTTTATTTAAGTTATTTAAAAATAGTTATTCTTTAAAAGATCTTTTTCTTTTAGCTTTGGTATGTCTCCTAGCCATAGCTGTCACTGCTTGGGCCTGACTTCATTCCCTCTCCTCCACAATGGAAAGCCAGTTCTTCATTCTCGATCACTGTAGTTCTTTGCTTATTCTGAATTTCATATTTTCCTTGCTCTTACCAAAAAAATCTATTCCCATATATTGACCAAAGAATACTTTTAATAGTGGCTTGAAGACTCTGCCTGTGGAGGAGTAGAAAACGTGCTGTGGTGTTTCTTCTGAAAGCAGATGAGGAGCTGCTTTAGTTAGAAAACAAAAATTAGAAACTCCTTGCTCCTTGCCTGCACAGTCTTCTAGACCTAACATTTGACACTGTAAAGTGCAGTGTTCTTGTTGAATACCTGAAATTTTCATGGCAATAAAATGTCTGTCATGGACTTACATCCAGAGCTGGCAAAAGCCTGGGCCTGCTGTCTACATGATAAAATTGTTCCTTCCTTGTAGAAGCCAGGCATGTGATGCTGGGTAGCGATAATCTTTGAGTGATGAAACATGGCAAAAGTTCTAAAACCTCTCCAGTTTATTAAGAGTGCGCTAATTATGCCTGGTAGGTGAAAGAGGACTTACCCTTTTTATCCTCCTCTTTTTTATTTTGGGACAGTCACCTCAGCCCTGTTGATCATGGAATCTCTGACACTGCTGAAGCTTTGCAGCAGCTACAATGGGCTCTGGGTTGGAAGGAAAACAGTTTTTCTTTGGGCAGTGAAAATAATTGGGAAGCTGAGGGTTTTTTTGGCTTTGCACCTTCATGCACAGGCTGGAATGAAGGAGCTGTGTTTTAGTATAGAGGTCAAACATCCCCATGTCATTTATCTGTGAGGAACTTCCATTTCTTATGTCTCGGCCTGTGAAGTAATAGGGCTTGCAAAGTAGTGAGAGATGCTTTTGAAATGCCCAAAGGAATGCTGAGTCTGATCCAGCCTCTTCACAGACTGTTGTTGTCCCCTGTTTTGCAGGTGTCCCAGAGCAGATAGTATTTTAACCTGTGCAGTAGCTGTGGATGCTCATGAGGAACAGAGTGCAGCAGAAGCCTGTCAGGCTGTAGGAGGTGAAACAGTGACTGGGAGGTGTGGGAGAGGGCTGGATAGCTGGGGAGTTTTCAAACAAAACAGATCTTTATCAAAAAAGCCAATTAATAAAAACTGAAATATTTCTTAAAGGTGATGTTTTTTGTGAAAGTTCATAGAAACACAAGCAAAGCTATAATGGGAGTGTTTTCATTGGAAGCCTGCCTGGCTTTCTGCCAACTTGTCTGCTGTTTTCTGTAATGAGATATTGAAAGACTTCAATTCTTTGAATATGTCTTACTCCTTGGCATCTCGCCTATTTTGGGGCAGGAGAGTGAAAATGTGAGCATGCCTGAGGTTCTGTGGCCAGCAGTAATTCCATCAAGGAGCATCCTTCCCCATTCCCAGAGCAGTTCTCCATGCACATGAGCTGCCCTTTGAGGAAGGGCAGCTTGGAAGGGCATCGATGCTCAGTGCTCTGCAGAAGGGCTCTTGGCAGGAGAACTGAGCTGTGGAGCTGCCAAAATCATTTACCTGCCAGTGGTGGGGAATGAGCTGCTGTCGGCAGGTGTGCACGACCCTCCTCTTTGTCAGCTGGAAAACCTCTGCAAAAGCCTGTGCTTTTTTCACAGATGTCTTTGAGGGGTTCTCATGCAGCAGGGATGAGTACAGACCTCCTGAAGGAGGGAAAGATTTTGAGACTTTGCCTGAAATGTGTTAGAGAAATTGAGAAGAGTGGGAAATTGAGTAAGACGGCAGAGAGCAGTTAAAGACTGAAGAGAATTTTTCTCTTCAACAAAGCTAGTCTACATTTTCGTTCCAACTCTTCATCTGTATCTCCAAAGGGAAAACCCTTCTCTCCTCAAGGACTGTGTCATTAAAATGTTAGCTGGCCAAACCATAGATTACTTGCATGTTTCCATAGCAATGACACTTTGTAGAGCTTTATATTACAGTTTGCAGGGTATCTACTGTACCTCAGCCTTTTTGAAGCTGAGTAACTGTCTTGGAAATCCTCTGATCTGTTTTCTGCTTGTTACAATGTGGAGGGAGAGAAGATTGAGAGCATCAGAAAGAAGGCTAGTAAACAAGCCCATAGAGGTGTTGAGGGACGTAAAATTGACTTTATCAGAGTACTTGGTAGTTATTATTTGTAACAGTAAGGTAGATTTAATGCTGCATTTAAACCTGCTATGCTTTTAAGTATCTGGCTTGAAGCTCTTGGAAAACACTGGAAGAAATAAGTTGTGCAGCCATTCTTAGGTTAAGTGGCATCTGCCTTAAAACTGAAAATTAGAGCTTAATTAACTGGCAGGTTGACTTTGTACACAAATACTGCAGCCAGAGGAGAAACAGGCTGCTTAGCTGGACACTGCATGGAGTATAGCACTTGGAGAACGGAGGCATTCTTCCTGTTCTAGTCCTGAATCGGCGCCATTGAAAACCCTCACACACAGGGCTCGGTGGCTCTTAGATCGTGTAAACTTGTAAAATTTTTTATTCAAAACCTGACTGGGAATATGTGTATCTCATTGAAGTCACGGCCTACTTCGCTGCAGTTAAATTCAGGATTAATATAGCCCAGGATATTTTATGAGAGACTTTAAAAGAAATACAGCAGCGTTGGACTTCAGAGACTTGCCAGCTTTCCTGCTTGCCTTGGTGTTGGAGGCGCTTTGAATTTCAGAGAGTCGACTCAGTTGAAGCCACGAGTTGCCTTCTCAAAAACCAATTCTCTGCAGTCAAGAAAGCATCCCAGAACTCCCTTTGGCAGAGCCCAGTCCATGGGCTTTTGTCTCCGAGGCCCTGCTCAGCTGAAGGTACCTGCTGGAAATGGCACGGCAGCCTTTGAGCCCCAACATCAGCAACATCTGATCCCAGCACACACTGGCTGCCATCCCTCTGCTCCACCACCAGCTCATTTTTATTTCCCCCTTCTAAGTGACACTGAGCTGGGATTGGGATTTAGCTCAAGCTAGTCTGCCTGGGAAAGCTAGAAAGAGGGAACTAGAGTTGCTGAAGAAATTAAAACCAGATATGCCCATGAATGCGTGAGGGAGAGCCAGTCTGCTCTCGTTGCCCAGGCAGTCACTGGGGGCTGAACCTGATCTTTGGAATGTTCTCATGTGGGAGTGAAAGATACAACTGAGCTGTCCCCTTTTGGGGTTTGGAAAGATCTGTGCTCTAAAGCTGTGCTAGAGACACAGTAGGGGAAGGATGCTTGGGTATCTGGTGCTAAGAGAAAGTTCTTTATTAGAACAGATAGATCTGTTGTGCTGTTAATCACTTGTGATCAGTGTTCTTTCTCTCCCAGGGAAAAGGAGGCAAGAAACCATCAGGATCATTCACTTTAATCAGAGCTGGTTTTGAGATAAAGTAAAATTGTGCCTGTGGCTAGATCAGAATTGGACTCAGTGACATGGAAAGAAACACGGTTGCTCTTGAAAGCATTTCTGTTGACTTCAAGCCAGTCTTATTTTACTTTAGTCTAGGATTTTAGCTCTCTAATATTCATTGAGTGAGGTATATAAAACTGGATTATTTTAAATTTAAAATCAAAATCTGTGGATTCTTTGAGGCTCTCTGTAGCTTCTCATAGAAACAGCACAGGATTTCTCCTATAGGGTTGTTAGTACCATCTAGGTACCAAGCAAAATCATTTATGGGATGCCTCTTCTAGCAACCTATTGGGTCAGTGTTATGAGAGCAGCAGTGTCGTGGATGCTGCTCTGTTGCAGTGGATTTGCCATGCTATTACAAAATATTCCCCTTGTGTCATCACAGGGGCTGGGCTGCGAGGTTTTTAAACTACCTTTGTGAGTGTTCTCCATTTGTACAGACTAAAGTCTTTGGGCTGAGAGGGTAGCCAGGAAATGCTGAAATGGATGGGCATGCTGGTCTGTGGGATAAAACAATAGCAAGGGCCTGGTTCTGTATCCAGTACAGGGGAAAGAAAATCTATTATGACTCAAAGAGCTCAAAGCATTGAAAGTAAAGAATTAGATACATAGCTCTCTGGAAACAGGATCCACCCTTGCAAATAGTTTTTTATTTTTGAAATGTGCAAGCTATTAAAAAGCATTTTTCAAAAGTCTATTGTGTAAAGGACTGGCTTCCATGAGTCAGGTTTTACAGGAGCTGGTCCAAGCCTTATTCTTCTCCTGAAAGAATTTCCTTCCAGTTTTCTCATGAAGAATGAAGTTCTGTAGCAACCTCCTGATAGTGAGAACTGATATCTGCCTATTAAGGGAAAGGAGAAACTCCCACCTGTAGTAGGGACACTTGGTGTAATGTCTAGTGCTGTGTGTCCAAACTCCCATTCCTTACCTTTCTGGTCTTTGTTAGTTTGCTTTTCTGTACCCAGTGCTTTGGAGTGAGCCCTAACAAAGCTGCCAAATAATCCCACAGTGTATAAAGGAGCAAGACCTAATCTTACAAGGAGGGCTAGAGCAGTGTTCAAGTACTCTAGAGAACACTTGAAACCCCTTCTGGAAAGCCCCTATTACCAGTGTAAAACAGGCTTTTTACACTGTAAAATACCTTTAAGTTTTTGATATGTTCAGGCCTTAATTTGAAAGTCCCATTGAAATAATTGCAGGTGCTGGTACAGTTCTCTAAGAACTCTCTGCACTCTTGTGTGTTTTTAATGTAAAACTTAATATGCTTTTTGATGACTCAGAACCTACAAAAGAGTCTGGAGTGAATCTACATGTTTTCTGAACTCAAATTTACTGTCAGATGCAGACACTGATGAGACTCAGAACGGCTGTAGCTGCCCTGTGCCAGATGGGATGTTGAGAGCAGGGAGGACCTGAAGACATTTTTTAATTCAGGAACTTTGAATGGGGGAGATGGAACAGCACAGTGAACACAATTGATCCCACAGGCTTAGCCTGGGTATATGTTCCTCTGACCCTGGATGGGACTGGGACTTAAAGCAAAGTAGGATTGGAGCCATGTCTTACTCTCAATGGTGCTTTGTGCAAATACTTGTGCACTACACAAACAACCGTAGTAGTTGAGCTAGGAATAACTGAAGCTTCCTAACCAGGAAGCTACTTCACTGAATCCGAAGGTTTTCACCTTTCTTTTACAACAAGACCTGTTATTGCCTCACTGGATGTGTGCACACCTGAAAGTTCCCAGCTCACCCCATAAAAAGAACCTGTATGCTACGCTTTAATGCCTGCTCCCGCAGAATGAATGCTGCTATCTGAATCAGGTGTTTGGTCAGCAACCCCAGGGTGCAAACGTCTGGGTCAAGGTTCAGATTTAGTTTAGATTGGCTCAATTAAAGCATCTACGGGTTTGTCAGAGAACAGTGGAGTTACTGTGTTGGATATTCAGCATGGAATGGTATTTGGAACTGCAGTTGGAAGCCTGTTTTCTCTTCTTTAATGTGGGAGGTGTGGCTCGGAGGTGAGCAGCTGGATGGTGCCAAGTAGCACACCTCTCAGTGCTAAGCCATTCCAAGCTGGAGATCAAAATCTTCTTTCTGCTGCCTTTATTTGTGTTTCTGTGCGTGCATGGGGATTGTGCATCTGAAAGATGGCTGTTGTCACTGTGTCAGTGCTTGCTGGTGCTTGTGTAATCTGGTGGTGAGGGCACAGATGTTCAGGGTCTGACTTAAAAACGTGCTAGCAGCAAATCAATGTGTGTAGCTGCTTTCTTACTCTGAATGTGAATGTGACCTGTCCCTCTGTAAAATACTCTAACGAAATGCCTAAAAAATGCTCATTTTCGGTGGCAATGTTCTTGATGAAGCATCCAATCTTTGCAAAACAGGGGAGAGCACTCCCAGAGGAGACTTTCCCAAAGAAAATAAGAAACAAAATGTATAATACATTTCTGCTCACAGACCAGTCTCTCCCAGTACTTAAACAGGCCTGTGGCTGCTGCATTACTGATTGAGGGCTTACAGTCAGGTTCATTATAAAGTTGTTTGAGCAAAAACTGGCTAAACAGAAACAGCTTTGGTGGCTTGTACGCCCTCACCTTGTGTAACCTATTTTGAGACAGGAAGTAAAATCCTGTTTGCCATTAATTCAGGATAGGGGAATTCTGGGCAGGCATGTACCAGCCCTGCAGGTGTGCAGTTCTGCCTGTCTGTTGGGCATCTGTAGCATCCCTTTTCCTGTGGTAAATCCTTCAGCTATGCAAAGTGGTGCAGGCACTCAAAGAGTTATCTAATGTCCCCTGTCCCCTTCCCTTATCACCTCATATCCTGTAGTATTCAAAGAGTCACAGCCTTTGTTGCAAACAGGAGCCTAAATTACAAACCCAGTGTGAAACATGAACCTCGGGTCTATGACAGACACAGCACTGCCCAGCCACCACTGCTCTCTAGCAATGTTTTTCCCTCTGAAGTGTTCACCTGTTTGCTCTTGTGGGTTGGCTTCAGGACTGGTGATGCCTGAGCAACTGGAGTTTCTCCACAGTGGTGCCCAGGGCTCTCCAGGCTGTGGCTTTCAAACACAATACACCTTTGTCATTTGTTTGGAGCTTTAGGCGGCACCTGCCCTTGTAGTCGTGCCTGCACCAGTCTTCTTTTAACAAAAACTCACATTTCCTCATACTCCTTCCTTTTCCCCTCCCTCAAGCAAGTGTTTGATACTAGAAAATCTGGGATCACAGTGGAACAGTTGACTTCAGACTTCCTTTGAGATTACAAGTTCCATTTGGTTTGAGAGGGCTTGAAAGCTGAGTTCAAGATGCACATTTTCTCTTGTTTTTTTACTGTCATATTTCATTAACAGTTTAGTGATTATTTTCTCCTGTTTACCTTTTGTTAATCTGTTTTTTGTTTTCAGCTCTTCCTCCAAAGCCCCCCAAACCAATGACTCCAGTCAATACAAATGGAATAAAGGACAATTCCAGTTTCTCTCTGCAGGAAGCAGAGTGGTACTGGGGGGACATCTCAAGGTAAGCAATATTGCTAGAATATATTATTAAAATGTATTAATATATGTTGTTAAAAGTAGGATAAGCCTGCTAGAATTCAAGACAAAAAGAACCTGCCTATTTCAGGCAGCATTTTACAGGAGGGGAATGCTTTAGGACTATGCTTGGCAAAGCAATTAAGTGAAAGTATTCAGCTGGATTCAGGTATTTAAGTTGTTGGTCTTCTGGTGCAGATATTGCCGGTCTTGGTGACAGTAATTTTTGAGTTTCTAAATTTCTTCAGCTACACAGTCTTGAAAAAGAACAGAAATGCATCTGAATCTGATATTTAATGAAGTGTTGTGAGCATGCAATCCTGGAATGCATGCAGTTCAGCAAAATTTCAGTATAAAAATAATATTTCAGAATAAAATTAGTTGCATTCTTGTTTTTTGGTTTCTTTAACATTTGTTTAAAATTGCATCTGTATTAATTTCCATTACATGGTGATGTGAATAATAGCTCTTACAAGTGCTAGCCATCACCCAGCTATACTGAGCAGATGATAGAGACACATACCAAACAAATTAAGTTTTGCCTCTTAAGAAAACACTTTTCTATGCACTTGAGAAAATAGATGGCTTAGGCTAGGTTCAGAAAATGAAAGGCCTGTTTTTATATTCTTAATTGCATAAAAGAACTGAAGTGTTCAGTCATCTCTTACCCTCTTAAGGCACTTCTGAAGAGTCTAGAATTTGGAGCTGTAAGAGGACAGGCGAGTGTGCAGGGAGTGTGATCAGGAATTGCTCAAACTTGTGCACATAATACTTAGAAGCACTTTGGTAGATAGAGGCAAGAAGAGCATGTTTGCCACATGAGCTCACTGGCATTCTGAGGAGGGAAATAAAGTTTTTATATCTTTATTGTACCACCCTTATCTTTTTATAAAGTAAACCCTCACAGATCTTGCTTTTGAAGAGCCTTGGCAGAGATATTTTTCTGTTAATTTTAAGTTGAAGCAGAGTGGCAAAACCTGATGGCAAAACCCACTAGGCACAGTTTGTTTAAAACTGCTCAATACTGGTATCAATTTATTGACTGTGGATTTGTCCCTCAATTACCAGTGCACATGATGGCAGGAGCTAATGCACTGCAAATCGCATTGGAGTGGCTTTATTAGATTAAAACTTGATACACGCTCATGTAAAGAAGGAATTGTTTATGACCCTGGTTTGGCAGCCAGCAGGTACAGGCTGCATCAGGCTAGCAGGGCAGGAGCAATGTTCTTCAGTCAAGAACTTGTGCTGAAAATTCTGTCATGAGGTCCAGGGTGCAACTTGCAGGCCCAAACCTGTAGGTCATATCTGTCCATTCAAAAAGGAGTTAACTGGGTCCAATCTGTAAAATGGTCCGAGAACAGTAAATGGATATGAGCATGTGATACTCAGTAGGAGTCAGTTTCACTAACAGAATAGTTTTCAGGTAGCTAAATCAAAGCTGAGGCTATTCTTTTGTTATTCTTTTGAGTACTTTTGTTCCTTAGTATTTGAGCAAAAAAACTTGCTGTTGGTTTTTCTTTGTAAGGTTCAACTAGGCTTCCTACAGCAACTTAAAGATTGTTAAGGCCACCTGAGAAACTTTAATTTCCAGATGACTGTATTAAAAAGTGCTTTGGGCTTCCAGAACCTTTGAGGGAGCTGTTATAAAGTGATAAACATAATCTGGGTGAAATGCTCATAAGCCAAGATGCATATCTCGTCACCTGAAATAATTTTCTTAATGCTTACAGGTACTCACTTTCACTGAAAGATTTCTTGATTTAGCTTAAAGCTCTGGACTGAGTATCCTTCTGCCTCAGTTGTAAATAAGGAAAAGTTGCACTGAAGCTAGCAAGGTTGTAGTGGTTTAAAAGGGCTGTAAATAAGATCAGAGTTAAGCCAGTAATGAGCCTCTTGAGACTAAAACTGTGCTAAACTCCAGGCACCTTTGAGCTGTGATTCTAGAGAACATGTCTTAAGAGGTCAGGACTGGCTTCTCAAAGGGCACCTGTTCCAGTGTGGACTTTAAAACCTGAGCAGATTAAAGGGAAAGGTTGTGAACTGAGTCACAGCTGCTGCTGTTGTTTAAACAGAGACTCCTTCCTAAGTGGCAGTTGACTGCAGCTACTTTTCTTTAGTACAGCTACACAAGCCGAGACTTGCTTTAGGTGGCCTGAAAAGCTGGAGAGTGTGAGTGTGACAGAAGATTGAACTCTGGAGACGTTGGGGTTGCTGGGTCCCATGTTTTACCTGTGGCAAAGATGATCATGTCCTTAGCACTTCTAATTTTGCCTCCCTTTCCATTCTCCAGGGAAGAAGTCAATGACAAATTACGAGACATGCCAGATGGAACATTCCTGGTGCGTGATGCATCGACCAAGATGCAGGGAGACTACACTCTGACACTGCGGTGAGCACTCAGCACTTGTGGTCCCCTCAGCAAAACCCTGAGGGGCTGTTGCCATACCACTGACAGCCCTGGCTGTGTAAAGCTCATGTGGCTCAAGCTGAGAGATGTTCCGACTTCTGCACATCACAGAACAAGCAAATAAAGAGCCAGGTCTGACAGTCAGTTCTGCTCTGTGCATTGAGTCCTGTCCCTCACTAAATACTACCCTAAAGATCTCTGTGGAGATGAGATGGGACTCAGGGAGGAGAGCTGCTTCATAGTTTCAGAACTGCTGAGCTAAAAGGTGTTTGTAAACCAGGCCTTTGATTAATGGGAGAGTGTTGAATAACTCATCAGTGTGCAGCTCTGGAGAACTGAACACAGTGTCTTGGTAAAAAGAGTATCCTGTGCTTTCTGATCTAAAGTTTAGAAAATACTGACTTGGAGCCATGTTCTTTTCTTCATTAAAATCGTCTGCAAGTGGCAGGTTTCCCAGAGCTGCCCCAGCCCTGTCTGCTGCAGTTAGGCAGAGACCTCATGTGACTGGCTCTGGTGCCTTGCCCAGCCTGCCCAGCCACTTGCCTCTGACAGGCTCCCAAGGGTGGTTGGTAGAGACAAGTAGGTGAGGCACAGAAGCCACAGCCTTTGTAGCACACCCTTGGGAGTTACTGTGATATGGCAGGTACTTGATCCTGCTGTGAAATTCCATTGCCTTAGTGGTAGGTTTGATCCCAAGGGTGTAGTTAAAATTCTGCTTTAACTTCTGCCTCAAAGTTTGCAGCCTGTGTGCTAAGGTTTGGCATGATTTGGTTATTTTACTGAATGCAGCTGTCTTAAGGAGGCAAAACTGTAAGTGCAAGAGAAGGACAGAACAGTGTCTGAACAGTCTGTTGTTGGGGGAAAAAAAAAAGGAAGAAATAAGCACTGTATTTTGGGAAATCTGGATAACATAAAATCCTAAATTTACAACCATCTTGTTATCCTCTAAGGATTTTGTTTAGGTTCATGTATCCTGTATTAGCACCCATAACTCAAAAAGAGTTGTTAATAATTGTATAAATCTCTACTCAGTTGTATACTATTAGTGACCCTGAATTGCAGGAAATTACGGGTTTGGGTTTTCTTATGGCTCCTTTATTCAGCCTTCAGCATCCTCCTTTTCCCTTGCAAAACTTCTGGCAAAGCTAGGACTTAAATACCATAAACTGGCTCCAGAATGAACACATAGAAGAGATTTACTTTGGGCTTTGCTCCTGTTCAAATAATCTGATGATAATTCTGTGTATATTGACTCTTAAACTACTTAATACTGCTGCTGTGTAAAGAATCACTGTGAAGGTGTGCAGTGTGGCAGCCACTCGCCCAGGAATTTCACTGGTGTCTTTGTTAGCAGCCACGGTGCTGATAAGGGATGGGAGGGACACAGTAAAACCTCTGAATGGTTGTGCTTTACAGGAAGGGTGGCAACAACAAACTGATAAAGATCTACCATCGGGATGGAAAATACGGCTTTTCTGACCCACTGACATTTAATTCAGTTGTGGAACTCATTAACCACTACCGCAATGAGTCCCTTGCTCAGTACAACCCGAAGCTCGATGTGAAGTTGATGTATCCCGTGTCCCGGTACCAGCAGGTAAGATCTTCATCAGACCCCAGCAGCTTTTAGTGCAGACAAGAAGAGAAATTGCAGATGTGTATATGATTTTGGGGTTTCTCTATGAATAGCGTGATATTTTTTTAAATTTTATTTTCTTGTTGGAAAATGGGGAAAAAAGGTAAATTTTCACATTTGGCCTCACTTGGATCTTCCAAATGGTCTAACCATCTAAGCTGCTACATTTTGTCAGGTTTCCAGTCTCCATCTGAGCTCAACAGAGAACTGAAACCCTGACACGCAGCAAAGTTGAACCTCTGAGAAACTTTTAATTTCTCCTTGGGCCCTTGTGGACTCACTGAGCGCTGTTCTAGCCAGTGCTACTCATATGAGCTGGGCCGCTGCTCACTCTGTGCATAGCCATCTAAACTTTTCAAGAACATTTTTTAAACTTCTGTTCAGTAGTCCAAGGCACATTCTTGCGTTAAGGAACAACAACTGCAGAGCTTTTTGGAAAAAAAATCCCCAACTCTGCTCTTTAACTTAAGACTCTATGCAATTTGCTTCCTTCTTTTTTTGAAGAGGGGATAGCAATCCTGAAAGTAAGGTGTGGTGTGTTTTTGGAAGTTTAGTATTTTGGCACAGCTCTTGGTTTCTCATAGTTCCAGTTTCTACTTTCTGTAAACTGTGGAACATGTTGCACAGAGGAAGGCAGATTTCGACACAATGTTCTCTGGAAACTGGATTATAAATATGGTGCTAATGTCTGTAAAATGCAAATGTGCATAAGTGGACAAATGAATACTCTTAAGGAAAAGCTGTTTTGCTTGAAGACTTAATAGCTCTTTGTATGTGCAGGATCAGTTGGTGAAAGAAGATAATATAGATGCAGTAGGTAAAAAGCTTCAAGAATACCATGCTCAGTATCAGGAAAAGAGCAAGGAGTATGACAAGTTGTATGAAGAATACACCAGAACATCCCAGGTTGGTGCTACTTTGCCTCTTTGTAGAGTCTGCTTCTTCTTGTTTAAAAAGCAGAGAAAATTATTTTAACCTGTTAAGGCTAATAAAGGCAACATAAAGAAAAATTTCAGTAATTTGTGGAATAGAGCAAGGAAGTTTCATATTTGATGGAAACAGTGATTATTGCTTGTTGCTGATAGTCTGAGAGATACTGTGTGGGGCAAGGAAGAAAAAGGAGCTGAACTTTATAAAGCTGTGGAGAAGGCTAGCACCTACAAACTTTACACTGCAGGCTTCTTCCTTGGCTGCTGAGTATTTCCAGCTGCCACATGCTGCAGTGAGAATTGTAGAGGGGTTTGTCCAGGTTTTCTGTGAAGTCATGTGCGAGTCACTTACCAGATATTATGCGTTAAGGAAGTGTGAATACAGTATTTGGACTGCTTCTTGTAAAATAAGATAGTTCATATATGGGGAGGAGGTTTGCTGGCAGTCTTCCTGCAAACTAAGATGGAAAATATGACTAAAATATCTGAGGGGTTTGCAGCCTAATAGAGAGCATCGTGTAGGGGAGGAGGGTAGACATACAGAGAGTAAGTCTGCCTGCTTCTTTCCTGACCCTACTCAGACATTTGACTGAATTTAAAGCTGATTGATCCCATTTTGACTTAGTGGGGAGAGAAAAGATCTTCTCGGTCAGTTTAGGGTGCATAATCAAGTCTTGCATTGTCATCTGTATTATGAACAAATGCTGACGGGCTCTTCCCTTACATAGGAAATTCAGATGAAGAGAACTGCAATCGAAGCATTTAATGAAACAATTAAGATATTTGAGGAACAGTGCCACTCACAAGAGCGATACAGCAAAGAATACATCGAGCGATTCCGCAGGGAGGGGAACGACAAAGAAATTGAACGGTGAGCTCTGAGGTTGTGTTTGCTTACCTGGGAAAACTGGTGTCCACACTGACACTGCCATTGCAGCATCAGATAAACCACTCTGTAAGCTCAGTGTTTTCTGGGACCTTCCCTCAAGGTATCTCAGCTTTCAGTAAAGCTCTCTTCTCTCAAGGAATTGCAGAGCTGGGAAATCTCTGGATTATCCTCTCTTAACATCAGTAAATCAAGATACTGTGATGAGGACCAGAAAAGAACAGGAAATAATGATTTAATTTGCTTATCCCATTTCTATTTGGATTTGCTCAGAATATAATTCAGAGAACTCTTTACTTGCAAACTGTGAAATGTGCATAAATCTAGTAAATCTCATTGTCCATAGTCGGTTTTAGAGACTTTAAAAGAAGATCAATATTTAGTACCTGTCATCTAACAAATTTGGTAAGAGCCTTGTTTGAAACTGCCCTTCTGAGAGGGCATTAGCAGAAAAAGCTGGACCCGGGCTTTTGAAGAAAGGCCAGGTATAATGCCTTATTTGGCACAGTGCTTTATGAACCACCTTAAGAAGGTTTTTGGACCAGAAACAATTACCTATAACAATCTCACTATGCAATTGTGGTGCTTCCTTCTGAGTAAAGACAACTAACAAGCAAAAGATGTAATTTTCCCAAATCACACAAAACCTGCAGACTAATCTTGAATGAAGAGACAGGCAGCGTTACATCCTGGTAGCTGTTGATAGTAATTGAGGTCTGCATTTGAAATCTTGCTATTGCTGATAGCTGTGGTGGGCTCACATAATTGATACAACAAAAGCTGAATCTGACAGTGAAGGAGGAATCTGTTCTAGCTTACCCTCCTACAGATAATTTGTTCCTGCATCTCTTCCAGAAGGAAATAAGTAAACTGAAGGTTGCAGGCCCTCTGGCAAGAGGTCTTTCCTGTCACTCATACAGTAATTTTCATGTAAGGATAAGGTGGTCAAAGGGAGGAGCTGCTGTTATGGTAGTTCTGTGATATTCTTCTGTAAGTGCTACCTGTAGGTTGAGTCTTTTCTGGACTGGTTTGACCTCTTCTCTCATACCCATTTGCAGGATAATGATGAACTATGAAAAGTTAAAATCACGCCTGGGTGAGATCCATGACAGTAAAATGCGCCTGGAACAAGACTTGAAGAAACAAGCTCTGGACAACAGGGAGACTGATAAGAAAATGAACAGCATCAAGCCTGACCTAATTCAGCTCCGCAAAATCAGAGATCAGTATCTTGTGTAAGTAAGCCTGACCCATACCTCAGAATAGTGTCTCTGATGAATCTGATTAATGGCTGTTTCCATCAGGATAATGAGAGTTTAATTTTCTTTTCATAACCAAAGTTCTGTTGGTGCTAAGTGCTACAGTCTGGCAGGGGGTGTCTGAATGCTGGTTAGCCTCTTCATGACTTCATTATTTAAAGAGCTAGCCACAACTAGGTGCACATTCTGCAACTTCTGCAAATAAAAATTTTAAGAAAAATTAGTTATAAACAAAACCTGTGGCTGCTAATACAACAGAGGTTAGTACTTTTTTTTGTTAGGTGTCTCAGATGTTGCTTATACCCACATTTGATTTCACCACCACTGTTACCCAGCTCCTAATATTCCTGGGCTGGACACAGACTGTTTCTCTTGTGTCTGAGCTTCAGCTTGCTCTCTAAGAAAACCCATACATGTGCTCTGAAGTAATATGTTAATGTTCTCTTCTTCTGGCAGATGGCTCAATCACAAGGGGGTGAGACAGAAGCGAATAAATGACTGGCTGGGGATCAAAAATGAAAATATTGATGAGTAAGTGTCAATATACATATGATTTTATTGAGAAGTGTTCCAGTAACAAGTGTTTTCTCTTGCGGGGTTGGTAAGAAAAACTACCAGTTTCTCAATACAGGACTGGAGTCATGTGATGTCATGAGAGGCAGCAACTCTGCTGAAACATGTAGGATTAAAATTAAGATCTAAGTGGAAGCCTTTAGTATATGTTTGTTAGGAGCCCGACCTCCCAATTTGGGCAATTCTGGTATTTCTTTGCATGATCTCTGCAAAAATAACTCTGCTTATTAACTCCTTTACTGATCACTGGTTAACAAATTTATCCTCTCAGCACATACTTTGTGAATGAAGAAGATGAAAACCTGCCACATCATGATGAGAAAACTTGGTTTGTTGGGGATCTCAACCGTATCCAAGCAGAAGACTTGCTCTGTGGAAAACCTGACGGAGCATTTTTAATCCGCGAGAGTAGCAAGAAAGGATGTTATGCTTGTTCTGTGGTGTAAGTCTGTTTTCCTTTTTGTTCTAACTACTCAATTCATAAATCTCTACCAAAGCTCTTTATTTTGGAGAACAAAAGCCAGGCCTAGCTTAGGCCTACCCATTGGAATGTGTTGCTTGTTTGCAGGAAGACCGGCATGGTAAAAGCTTTGTAACAAAAATGTGCTTTGAATGTGCAATAACTCTAGTACTGCAGCCTCTGCAGTTCCCACAGTAGTTAGTACAAAATTCTGAAGTATCCCAACTTGAAGCTCTGTAATAAGGGCCTAAGTTAGGGCCTAACTCTCCCATATTCTTCCCTGCTAAGGGACACACGGGAAGAAATAAAGTGGGGCTGCCAAGGTATGACATCCTCCATTCTCATTTTCAGACATGCCCAGCCCTAGATCTTTCTCTTGTATCTGTAAGGTAATCATGATGCTTCAGAGGATTATTTGTGAGCAGTAGTTTTATGACATTCACACAGCCTTGCATTGATTTCTTGTATTTCACTTCATTTTATGCCGGTGTAATGAAGGTCAGAAATACTCTGACTCCATTATCTAAAAATCCTTCAAGCCTGTCCTGGAGTCCAAAATGACTTTCACTGATTTATTTCACATGAGGTTAATTGCTTCTGAGCACAAGTCTGAGAAATGAATATATGAAGGTTTAGCACCTCAAGGTAACTGAAGATTGTAGTATCTTCTGTGTTCAATGTTCTGTTCACTGCAGTCATTCAAGTGTTGGGTTCATCAGATGCTTTTTTTTGGTTGGGATCATGCCACAGGCTCGCAAAGGGGTGGCATAAAGTAACCTGTTCCTACATGTGACTGGGATTGTAACAGGCTCCAGTACAGGGATTACATAATAGCTGATCTTTCTGGCAGATAAGTTTTTCTAGCAGCTTTGGAATTGCTGTGCTCCAGTAGCTGCTGTGCCAAATTGGAGACTCGGTCGCTATGGCTTCAGATAATGAATGAGCTTGAACCTGTCCCATGCTTAACCTTACAAAATGCACATGGAAGGTTAGCACTGTGTTTCAGGGGCTGCTTTGTAGGTCCTGGTAATTTGTGGGTTTTGGTTTCTTTGCTTAGTGGAAAGGTTTCTATGTAAGTTGAGCACAAAGTCATTGCTGACTTTGGGTGCTTATCTTCTTGGTTCAGCTCTTGACTTTTTTCCCAAGGACCATTTGGAGAACAGTGCAGTAGGGAATTGTACTGTTGGGATGGAAGAGCCCTCTTATGTGGATTATTATGCAAGAGTGTTTAATCACATACCCTGAAGCACTGTTTCCTCACAAACTATATTAATCTCCTCCACTTGCATCTACTGGGTCCTCCATTATGTAATCCACTGACTGGCAGAGTTGCTGCATTAGTTAATTGTTAATAGACTGTCACTTTGGGTTTGTCCTTTTATGTTAAACTCTGCTCTTTCCTTTCCTTGCAGAGCTGATGGAGAGGTGAAACACTGTGTGATCTACAGCACTCCAAGAGGTTATGGGTTTGCAGAACCGTACAACCTGTACAGCACACTTAAGGATTTGGTTCTTCATTACCAGCAGACATCCCTTGTCCAACACAATGATTCCCTAAATGTCAGGCTTGCCTATCCTGTCTACGCACAGATGCCCCCCTCTCTCTGCAGGTAAATTTTGGGGAGGAGGAAAGCGTTGGCTATCTTGGATTCTTTTCTACGATTTTTATTAGAACTCGGAGGGCATTCTTTCTCCTTAGACTGCTTGTTTTGCACAAGAAGTGATTCTGTGAATGTGAATCAAAAAGAGGCCTAGCAGCAACAAGACGACAACTTGGGTGTAGGTGTCCTGGTGCTACCTTAAAAGCTCAGCTGTGCTTTTACACCGATACTTTTGTTTCCTTATGAGGGGAATAAACTCAACGCAACTCATACGAAAATACTGGAAGCAGAGCATCATTTTATGGAAATGATTTTTTGCCAGGCACCTTCAGTGGAACTTCTAATTGGATTTTGTTTTCTCTTGTTCTAGTAGACACAATTTGAAGCCTCTACCCGAGGCACTGGTAATGTCTTTCAGTCTTAAACTCCCAACAAACTAGGGGGAAACTCTGCCACAGCAATTCTTCTCTGCTAATTTTAGCAGCTTCACTGCGATTCAGCCGGACTTCCAAAAGAGGGCCTGTCTTGAGGTAGCGTGGAATTTGGTGAGAGAAGACCAAAGGAATTATGGGAAAGTTTCAGGTTTTTATTTAAATGGAAAAATGCTTGTAAAAGGAAAGTTGCTTTATTTTTTTGCCAACAGCAACAAAGTTTTGGTTTCAATGGCACTACAGGTCTTTGCTTAAAGGAAACATAACCAAACATGCCAAAACTTTGTTCATTGCTAGATTGAGCACTTACGGAGGAGGTTGCATTAGCATCCGCACATACTTTCTGCACCAAAACTTGAAACAAATAAAAGGAAAAGCTAAATGTTGTGTGGCTTGAAAACACTAAATTTGTCTGATCTGATGTAATTGCTCACTCTCCTCTTTCTTCACCCCCTCTCCCTCCCATTCCTCAGCTTGGGATCCTGTTTTCAGATTTCTAATGATACTGTGCTTCAGAATGTAAATCAGAATGAAGCTTGCACTGACCTGCTGCAGGTCTCTTGCTGAACAGTGACAGACTCTTGTAACACTTGATTTTGGTACAGAATAGGTCGGTGTAATCAAATGCTTCTGGATGGCTTATTGTACCCAATTCTTTGGTGGGGTATAGGCATTTCCAGTTGTAAGAAGTGAGCATGCTAATCCCAGATCTCCTCTGATTTGTTCTTTGCAAGCTGGGTTCTGAACTCTCACACCACTGCAGCCAAGCAAGATTTTACTCTGGTATAATCTAAATTCCCTTGTAGCTATTTTAGACATGATGCAAAACACAGGAAGGGATGAGAGCCATACTCCTCAGTTATTGGATGTCTGGTACCATCCTTTGGCAAGAGCTGCTGTCAAATACTGGAGTGGGTAGTCCTGGGCTTCATCAACTACAGCAGTCATCAAATAAATCCCCTCCCTGGAAAGTGTACAAAGCAGCTTATTTCCATTCCTTAAGCTTCTAAAATGAAAAAGAGCTACGTTTGGCAAACTGAACCACTTGGCATCAAAGCACAACTGGCAAAGTAATTGTTCAGTGTGCAACCTTGAAAGTTACTTTTGTTCCCATTACTGGAAGCGTTTCCCTTGCAATGCACCCATTGTGCAGGACAGGAAGCAGACAGTCATGCAGGTCTGAGAATGCTGGAGACCCGTTTCTGACCCTGGGGCTGATTTCCTGTTCAAATGGCTTTTTTCTGTAATGCCTGGGCAGTAGTGCCAGGCTTGTTGATGTATATTGTTTACACTAGAAGTATTATTTCACTGAATGTCTTGAATTCACAAGTAGGGGAGTGACAAGGCTGGAGCACTGACAGCCATTGCAGGAAGGGTAGTCTGGTTGCCTGGCATGCCATGACATTTTTTATTTTGCACTGATGACCCTGATGCATCCCAGACACTTCCTAATTGGCCAGAGTGCAATCTTCAGGCAAGGAATTCTGTAGATGCCACGTTTCTCATTTAAATGATAGCCTACAAAGCTTAACCAAAACTGTGTGAGAGAAGAATAAAATTCACATAAGCTATGATGTCAAAATGAACCACATCTGCTTGTGTGTCCCTTCTACTTCCCCAGGAAAAAAGGAAAAATGAGACATAGCCTTTGCTGTTAGTGGAAATCTTGAATAGTTTCCTCAGTGGTCTGCAGACATGGAAATTTTTCTTGGCTAATTTGCAGTTCTAATCTGGTAGCTGTACAGCTGCCATTCTCACACCTCTCAGGCATCTAGCATTCCCTTGATGCTGGGCTGAGACCAAATGCACAGTGAGGGAAATCAGTTCAAAGGTACAAATGATAGCCAGGTGCCTCATGCCGTGGAAAGACCTGTGTGAGAGAAATGTCTGATTGTTTTCCCTGCCCTTGTGATCTCTCTGCACTCTATTACTGACAGTGTTAACATTTAAGACTGAATGAGGCCCACGTTTCTGATCCCTGCTTTTGTGACAGAGATAACCTGGCCAAAGTGTTTCACATCTGCCCCAGTTTCAGGTAGGGCTCTGTTTTGTTCTAAACAGGCACAGATCTGCTTCCAGGCTTATAAATCCTGGCACACCCTTGCAGTCCTGACAGCAGCAGGATAGCAGAGCAGGGCTGTCTGAAGTCTCCCTGTAGTGGAAGCTGATTGATCCTGTGAGGTCTTGGTCCAGGCTCCAGCCCTGGCTCTGCCAAGGTAAATACAGTGTAATTCCATTAGCATCTGTGAAGGTAGCTTGGCTTTATCGTGGTGTGAGTGACTTGGGACTCTTGGCCCTTTGCTCCCCAAGATCTTTTTGCTGATCCCAGGTGATGTATTTGCTGTGAATGATGGACCCAGAGCCAATAAGCCATCCTGAAGTATTCTTTGAAGTTCTGTTTTGCCCAAACCTTCAGAGCAGGGCTGTGGGCAGACGAAGCCTGCGTTCCTTGTGCTGGCTCCATTATTCTGAGCAGTCTCCCTGAGGCTGTTTTGCCACCACTGTCTCTCTCTGTGTTTGGTTTAGGCACCTGAAGTCCCAGCTGCTGCATTGTTCCCCATTAATTCACACGTGCTATTGCACAGATTCTTTTTCCAACTATTCTGCACTCACAGAGCAAATGAAAATTGGTATAAAACCAACTGACATGTGTAGTTCTGGTGTGATCTATGGGGCAAGGGCTTGGTCCTGCACCTCTCATTGTGCTTGGCGTAGTTCTGTTTGCTCAGTAGCATTAGACCTGTGAGAAAACCCACAGCTTCCAGGGGCTGTTCTACACTTGCATGACTGAGAAATCAGAAGTGGGCCTGGGAGGTGCAGGATTACACCCCAGGATGAAAAGCAGCTGTTAAGCCTGAAACAAATACAGGAAATGTGAACATAGAGGCTAAACAAAGAAACTCAAGTTCTTTTAAAACAGTAAGATGTGAGAAGGTTTTAATTTTAAGAGTCAGAACATCAGGAGGAAAGGGGGAAGTAGCCTCACTGTCATAGCAGCCATCTGGTACCAGGCTGCAGTTAGAGAAGCATTGATCTCACTGACCCATATTGTATTAAATATATATGTAGAGTTAAATAAATAACTTTTGCACAGTGTTAAGGGGGGGGGGGGGGGGGGCAGGGAGGGAATGTTAAAACTCAAATATGCACAGTTTCTTCTAATCTGTTTTGAAGTATATTTGCAGGGAATTAGGGGTGATTCAGTATTTTGTATTGGTATGGATGGAAATTAGGTCTGCTTCCACAGTTGCCATTGGCCCCATTGTGTCAGCCATGAGTGCCATGTTTTTGAACTTAGTAAGTTATAAATCTTTTCCCACTAGTTTCTTTGTTGATTACAAGTAATCTGAGCATGGGAAGAACCAACCTAGAAACAGAGGGATGTCCCAACAGATGCTTCACTAATGTGTGAAGCAGTTATGTGCAATTGCCCACCTTCTGATACTGGAATGCTCTAGTTTTGGGGGTTGTACTTGGGTTTTTATTTCATTCTCATCAGCAGTGAAGTGAGTTGCTGCTTTGCACCGTTGGTAGTTGCAATCTAGGGTTATATCCAGTACAGCCCTCTGTCTTATGCCAAAAATAAAATGCTCATTCCACACTCATCTCTCCTGAGGTGGCAGATGTTGAAGAAATTTTCCATTTAATGTGATGGGCCTGATTCTTTTCTCGCTGACACTAGTGTTAGCAAAACTTCCACAACCAAAAGCCATTCCCAGGAAAAAAACTTGCATTTAATCACAGCTGAATTCTAGTCACAGCAGGGCAAAAATCAAAGTTTTTCCCTCGCAGAGCCAGGCAACTGTAGTTGAACTGTGGAAATGAATGTTGACACTTAGTGCTGTTCTGGGGAGGACAGGAGAGGGAGGAGGGTCTTGGTTGCCCCAAATCCTGGGCTCTCTGCAGGCTTAGGTGGCACCATGTCTGTAACTGAATGCTGTGGCTGTTTAAAACGGCAGAATTGCTATAGGAGTGTCACACTTCAAGTTTGGAAAAGCCCCTTATTTGGTACTTGAACAATCTTGCTTCTGGTTTTGAATGTCTGTTTATTTTTTATTTTTTGTTACACTAACAGGGAATAAAAATCTGAAATGTTAGTGAGTCTTGTATGCTTGCTGCATTGTGCAGACATGAAACAGGTACTGCTTGTGGATCAGGAGGGGTAAAAGACAGGTTCAAAATGCAGTTTTACAAAGCACTATGACGGGTTGGGGGTTGTTTTGTTTAGACCATGTTTAAAATCAAGTTTTCTTATGCATAGTTTCCTTATAGTTGATTTGCAACCTCTGCTTTTGCAATAGCAAAATCAAAATAACATTCCCGAAGAACAAAAATGCTGTGAGGGGAGGGGGGTCAGGCTTGCTCAAATGTAGCATTCAAAGCAAATAGCTTTAGTGGAGAGGAAGGATCAGCACCCTGAAGCATCCCTCTGGCTGTAGTTCGATGAAGCAGGAGACAGAGCAGGAAGCAGAAACCTCTGCCTGGAACCACGAAATAAGAGGAGATGCCAGAGCAGACCCTTCCCTTTGGAACAGCCAGCTGTACTCTCCTGAAATGCACATGCAGGAGAGGGTTAGGGAGTTGATACAAGTCCTGGAGGAGCTGCTGCCCTTTCTGTATGGAAAGGGAACTTGCACTGCTGATCCTTTGTTTCCCTTGGCACACGAGCAGCCGGGAGAGGGGAAGGACCAGCCCAAAAAGCTCTGGCCTGTTCAGGCAGCTGGGCCAGTGCAGCACTGTGTGAGCAGCAGCTTTGGACAGGGTTACCTGAAGTTTGGCCAACATTTTTGTGAATCTTGCATTCTGTGGGCAGAAATACTTTCCACCGAATGGGAAGGGGGAAAAAAAAAAAAATCTCTCTTGAAATCTTTTCAGTTCCTTCCTGTTTGTTCAAAGGGGCAGATTGGGAGCTTTAGCTTGTTAACTGTTTAGATTATGACAGTGCTTGAAGTGCTGGTCTTTGGGGGCTGGCTCCATACAATTAATGCAGAATTTGCATTTTTAAAATTGCTTTTGGCATAGACTCACCATATTTTATGACTAGACTTTCCATTTGTTCTAAAATTTGCCTTTATAAAACGTAATATGAGCTTCAGAGGCAAGGAAAAAAAGCGAGACGGGCCCTTTTTGATAGAAAAAAAAAATGCTTCGTTGATTAACCTGTATTAGAGAAAGCAGCTTTAATTTTATGCCCCCCTCCACCACCTTCCCTTGGGATTGCTTCTGTGAGGTCGGCATTGGCAAATGAGGGGAGGGACGTTCCCCCCTGGACCCAGCAACGCCGTTCCCATGCACTTTCCAAGTGCTTGTAGCAAGAGGCTCGGGATCGTTTGGAGAAAGTTAGTGCATCCAAAGACAAAAGAGAAGGTCTCTAAGGGTGGCTGTCACCCCCCCACAGGGGGTTGTAGGATGCTGGGGCCGGCCCCGAGCTGCCCCCAGGTCTCTGTTGGCTGCAGGGTGGGGCTCACGTTCAGTCGGCTGGGTCGGGGTTTTGATCTGTTTTGTTTTCGTGAGTGACTTCTACATCCAGCAAAGATCTGTTTGATGAAAACCTGTTAATTTTGTATATCTGGCTGTTTATTGCACCATGGGATTGTAATGGTCTGCATCATCCGTGTGTGTGTGTGCGTGTGCGTGTGTGTGTATATGTACTGTATGTATATAGATAAATGTAAAATATATTCACGTACACATTTATATGCATTAGCTGTAAGTGGCACTGCCCCTCAAAAATAAAACAAAACTCACTGTTAGCACATTCTGCCACGTGTTTAGGCAGAATTGGGTTGGTTTTCTTGTCAAACGAAAAGGAGTTTATTGTGTTCATCTTGCATATGTGCTTCTGAAATGCTGAACTCTGGATTTCCTCGGGGGGGGGGGGGGGGGGTTCAGTTTTNCTATATTCGTAAACAGAGTTGATTTGGGGTGTCATTTACTCTGGGACAAAGCATTCAACCGTGTCCCAAGCAAAGGCTTAGCAAAAGAAGCCCCTCTTGCTCTCTTGTGAGATGCAGTGATTGTTTGCACGTTTCAGTGGCCCCTCAGTGCCCCCTGTCCAGAGCTGATGTGCAATGGGTGGTGTTGGTGCGTGTCCCTTTGTGAGTGGACTCTTTGTACAAGGTGTGGTTCAATGTAAAGCATGAGTGGGTGTTTGATCTTGTGTCGAGGGCTGAAATAACAGCACACTCCTTTGTACAACCTTTGCATCAATGTTTCTGCTTTTCTTTGACTTCTATTTTCTTTAAGGGAAACTGCATCTGTTAAGAACCTGCTTCTCCAGAAGCTATTGAATTCTTTTGTTTTCCAGATGAATTCCAGCATGTAACTTTGGTACTCTTGTTTGTTATTTGTGTAAAATCTGTTCTTCTGTCGTTTATGGTGTAGTCGGGGAGGGGGGTGGGGGGAAGAAAAGAAAAAAAAAAGGAATTCATGTAGTTTAACTTTTAAAGAAAAGAAACAAACTGCTTCATAAGGAAACCAAGTGTATGTTAGTGTTTTCTGACAAGTCATCCTGTAGTTTCTAGCTCAGTAATGCAACACTGTACTTGTCACCGGGTGTGTTACAATTTTGCTGTACTTTCTTTTACTAGATGGTTGGGCTTTTAAATCCCAGACACTAAGCATCCTGGGCCTACTTGCTCTAGATCAAAAAAAAAAATGCAATAAAAAAAAATTGCAATAAAGCACATGGACATGTAATGTTTTAGAAGGATGTACTGACAGCTGTTTCTAATAAATTCCAAACTGCAGCGTGGTTGGGCTGCCATGGTGTAGCTGTGTCTCTCTCCCAGCCGAGGCCATGGGCATCATCTTTAACAGAAGCTTAAAAAAAAAAAAAAAAGACTTGCAGAGGTCTGATTTCCTCTAGGCTGGAGAGAAAGCCCCTCCTGGGGCTGGGAGGAGGGAGGAATACACGTAGCACACGTGCATTCCTTAATGGAGCCTTCCCTGCGTTCCTTTCACAGCATCTTCCGAGGGAGCAGGGGCCATCAGCAGTGTTCTTGGCATGGCTCACTGCTTCCTCTGCCATCAGGGAAACCTCGTTTGGTGATGCCACTGTTGCTGCTGGGGGGAGAGGAGGGGATGCCCCACTTGGGCAGACTCAGCTGCATGCGCTCACCTAGACTCTGCAGGAGTTTGGAAAATCACTGTCTGCTTTCTGTTCCTTCATGAGCACCAGGCATTGGAACCACTGAAAAATCAGTGAGTTTGGGGGTGGCGTTGCTGATCCTCTTTCATTCCGAACACAGGTGATGGCAGGAGGGCAAACTTGGGGGGATGTTTTACCCCTTGAACTTGGGAGTCAGATGGGATGCCACCCCTGCATCCTCAGAAATTCAGGGCAGGGGCAGTGGCTCTGGCTGTGTGTGGCTCAGTGTTTTTGCAGCCCCATGAGTCAACCTTTTTTGCAGACTGACAAGCAACATTTTTTCCAACCTCCTGAGTCAACCATTTTTTTTTTAATGTTACATCAGCATTTTTCACAGGGCCCAGTAAGCCTTTTCATCCAGCTGAGTCAGCATTCCCTCCATCACCCGCACCAGAGGGGCCCCTCCACCACCAGGCAGGGATCACCCAACTGGGCAGAAAAGCCCCTGATGATGGTGCATGGGAGCTGGGAGCACCCAAATGGACCCTGGGGGCTCACTCAGCCATCTGTCCTTACACCCAGCAAGGAGAGCTCACCCCATGTTACAGCACCTCAGGGTGCTCCCTGCTGTCCTGCCTGCAGCACTGGAGGGATGCAGCCACCCAGAAACATCCCCTGGAACTGCAGGAGCCACGTGGTATCCAATGGATGAGCCATGGGCTCTGTGGGCCAGTGTTCACTGCACTGGCACCCCCAGGCAAGAGGAGAGCCATGGGGAAACATCAGCAAGAAACTGAGAGCACTCTGCAAGGTGCTCCAGGGGGCTGGCTCTTTTTTATTATTATTTAATTTATTTCTTTTTAATAAGGGCTAATGAGGTAGAATGGCAGGAAAGATGTAAGTCACTAATTGGTGAATAGTTTTTCAGGGCTGTGCCAGACTGTTCGTTGTGTTATGAAAACATCACAGCCGGAGCCGGCGTAGGAAATTTCCAAGCGGCCTTGCTGACTGGATGGAAAGAAAAACACCTCCCAGCTCAGATGTCTTCTCAGAGAAAGGGCAGATCCCGGGGATTTTTCCATCCTCAGCAATTCCACAGGGCTTCCTGCAAGTCCCTTGGGTTCCCCCCGCACTCACACACGGGACCCTTCCCGGGGGCAGGCAGTGGCCTGGCACCACAGGACAGGGGTGCAGGATGGATGGACAGGAGTCCCCAGGCTGCTTTCATGGGATTTCTGTTCCACTCCGTGAAGTGGGAGATTCGTGTGAGGATCTTGCCCATGGGAAAAAAAGTCTGACGGGAAAAACCCAAACACCTCCAAAAGCACATCCTCCCCCAGCCAAAATGCCTTGATGTAAAGGATCAGGGTTTGGTTTGAAACCCAGGGCTTGTTGCAGCAACCAAGCTGCTCCACTTCTCCTCCTCCTTGGTTTCATCTCTCAAAACAGACTTATTTTAGTCTAATAGTTTAGTTTAATAGACACAGTGTTGCTGGGCAGCAGGAGCAACACAACCACAGCCATAACTCTGAGTACCACAGTAATAAATAAAGGGCAGAGTTGTGAGTGTGCTGCACAGCACCTTGAGCAGCCCCAAATCCATGAGGAACGTGGTTGCTTCTTCCCTCCACCCCACTCCAACATGCACATCCAGAATGTGGGCTTCATCAGATGCCTCTGCCGTGAATGAAGCACCTGAGCCTGGAAATGCAGCTGGGGCAGCTGCTTCTCACACCAGTCCCACTGGGTTTGGGGTTGGGTGGGTGCAAAGGTACCCAGGATGGAGGGGGCTGCCTGAATCCCCTGGGGACAGGACCCCTCCCAAGGATGCACAACCTGGCTGAGCCCCAGGGAGACATGAGGATGGGGGAATGTTCACCCTGGTCATGGGCCACAATTCATCCCCGTGAGACATGAGATGCAGCGTTTCCCTCCTTGGAGCATCAGGTCCAAGCTTGGAGCAGCAGTCAACAGCTTTCAGGTGAACTGGTGGATTAGGGTTGGCCAGGGACCCAGAATCCGCATTTCATGGGAAATCTCATCAGCTTGCTTCTCAGGCTTTAACCAAATGGGAACAAAATGGTAATGTACCAAATTTGACTCTGGACAATACTTTCAAGGGGGAAAATAACATCCCACACTGATTTTGGCTGAGTTGGCCCAGTCCCACACCAGCATTAGCCTTCCTGTACCAATGTTATCCATGAGCCCAGAAGGTTTGGAAGGACAGAGGCCCTGACCAATGTAATCCCCTTCCCTGGCTACTATTTTCTCCACATTTTCTCTTGACAGCTATTTGCATCAAATCTGTTCTTTCTGATGGCAGATCTTTTTCCCTGAGATCTAATTGGCTTTTTAGAGAAGTGATGGGTAGGGTACAAAATGCCAGGGCAGCCTCTGCATGAAGTCTCTGTGCTCCCTGGGCAGAAGGTGTGGTGGAGCAAAAGGAAGAGTCTGCAGAGCTCCAGCCTGGGTTGCTGCCCCCTCTCCTGCCTCCAAACCCATCCTTAGTGGTGGTGATGGTGGTGCCTCCTGGGAAAAACTTTGGCCACCTCTGCCCAGGCTCTCTGGTGCACTGCAGGGCAAAATCCACTGCAGGTTCAGGGCAAAACCCAGTGCAGGTTCCCCTGGGCTCCAGCTCTCCTGTGCAGTCATCTTGCCAGAGCCCTTCCCTTCCCTGGCCCCACCAAACCCAAGCCCAGATAACCACCAAACCCCCAGATAAGGGGCAGAGCCTTGACCTCTCCCTTGGGGCAGGAGGAGGCAGCTCCTCACATCCAGCTGGCTCAGCCTCCCAGCCCTGATGCAAACTAGAACAGCTCAGGGTCTGGTTCCCAGAAGAGGGATAAGGAGCAGGAAGAGGAGCATGAGCTGTCACAAGGCCTCAGGGGCAAGCAAAGGCAGGACCCATGGTGGAGCAACTTCAGGCAGACTAGGATGCCACCAGGGCAGGAGCCAGGATGTGCCTTTCCATCCCAAAAGCTTCTCCCTGTGCTCCTGCATGGGCTTCTGGGCAAGATTCTGGCTTTTCTGGCTGCTGCCACAGGTCTGTGCCCAGGAGAGGCACTCAATAGCCACAAGCCTGCTTCAAGCAGAACTGTGGCTGGAGCATTTCCCAACCTTCTTCCCTTTGCTCACAGTTTCAAGGGAAGGGGCAGGATGGGTGCACTGAGAGCAGAGCCAGCCGCCCTGGGCAGGTGCTGTGCACGCTCCCGCGGCCGCTCTGCCAAAGGAAACACAAACATCCTACCCAAAGAAAGCACTTTTCATCGGCAACACAGGTTCCCATTTTTGCACAGGGCTGGTCTGTTCCGGGCAGCTTTCCCCACCGCACTGCCGGGCTGAGCCAGGGCCCGGCCGAGCTTTCCGGGCTGGGCTGTGGCCAGAGCCGCCCTTCCTGCCCCACGCTGGACCCACAGAAAGCAGGCAGTGTGACCACATCCGGCACCTGGAGAGGATTTAGGCTGACCTGATGTGAGACACCTCAGAGTTAAAGGGGCTCAGTCAGCCTCAGAGTCCCTCCCGCGCTTGAGATGTGGGATTTGGGGATGCAGGACCCTGGGGATTGGAGACCTAGAGGCTGTGGGACCGTGCTTCTCCTTACTTCTGGCAAGGGGAATTTGTGCCAAATCTGACTGTCCCAACACTGCAGACAGAGGTGGTGAGGCCCCATAACCTAGAAGGAGCTGTGGAAGGGGAATTCCAGTGTCATGTAATGGTGCAGCTCAACACCAAGCCAGGACAACAAACAAAGGTAATTAAAAAAAAAAAAAAAAAAAAAAAAAAAAAAAAAAAAAAAAAAAAAAAAAAAAAAAAAAAAAAAAAAAAAAAAAAAAAAAAAGGAATAAAAGGCAAGTGTTTCTTTGGCCTAAAGTTTGTGAAGACCTGAGGAAAATGCAGGATTCAGGACAGAAGAGGGGGTGAGAAGTGTAAGAGTACTTGGATGCACATCACTCATGGAATAAATAGCTCTGGGTATTTTATACCTGCCCTCAGTGCAGGGTGGGGCTCCTCATCCTGCTCCTCTGTGCCCATCAAAGCACTGCTGCTGCGGCAGAGGCAGCGGGTCCCCAGCCCTGGCACCTGCCCAGGCTCACTTGCCCTGGCTCACCTCCCCCATCTCACCTGCCCAGCCTCACCTGCCCCATCTCACCTGCCCCAACTCACCTCCCTCANCAAGTGTTACTTTGGCCTAAATTTTGTGAAGACCCGAGGAAAATGCAGGATTCAGGACAGACGAGGGGGTGAGGAGAAGCGTGAGAGCACTTGGATGCACATCACTCAGGGAATAAATAGCTCTGGGTATTTTATACCTGCCCTCAGTGCAGGGTGGGGAGAGGAGCAGCTGGGGCTCCTCATCCTGCTCCTCTGTGCCCATCAAAGCACTGCTGCTGCGGCAGAGGCAGCGGGTCCCCAGCCCTGGCACCTGCCCAGGCTCACTTGCCCTGGCTCACCTCCCCCATCTCACCTGCCCAGCCTCACCTGCCCCACCTCACCTGCCCAGCCGCCGGCGGGAGCAAAGTCCGCAGTGGGAAAAGCGAGGCAGAGGCCTTGGGAACAAAGCAGCCTTTCACAGCAGCAGCTTGGCCAGAGCAAGCAGGGAATATTCCTGTCCAAGGGCTCCCAAACGGCTCCTAGCTTTGATCCTGGGCACAGGGCGGGTTGTTGGCCTTTTTCCTTTCCTTCTTTGTGTCACTTTTTATTTTTTTTTTCCTTCCCACTTCATAGCGTAATTTTTTTGAGCACCTACGATTTCTAGGAGAATTTTGTTGCCACTCTGGGAAGAAAAACCTTCTGCTGGGAGCAAGATGCAGACTCCGCACAGCCCTTTCACCTGTCTCCTGAGGGAGAAAAATCCCTCCTCCAGGATTCACTGGAGGCACAGGTGTTCATTACCATCATTTTCAGTACAGAGGTTGTTTTCTGAACATGTCTGATGAATCCCAGCCTCACTCAGGATGGAAAACTGAACCAGCTGCACAGCTGTGTACCCTCCTCCCAAACCACCTCCCTTCCAGGGGACTCAATGGCTTGCATGTTCAGGTGGCCTTTCAGACTCCCCAGATGATGGGGGACAAGCATCTTCCTCCTGAGCAGCCCCCAAACCTGCTGGCTTCCAACCAGTTCTTCTGTCACCACCCAGAATCTGCTCCTTCCCCAGCTGAGGCCGTGCCCAGCCCAGGGCTCTCCCCTCCTGCAGCACAGGGAATGGTTCCCCACGAGCCTGTTCACCCACACAGTGTGGGGCACACCTGACACCCCTGGCAGGGCAGGCCAAGCCTCCCCTGCCCACTGCCCACATCCCAAATATTTTTAGGCACTTGGAAACACGCCTTTGCTGCTGCCAGCCTTCCATGCAGGGATGGGAGGAGAGAGATGGGATGGAGGAAGAGAGTCAGCCCTGAGAGGTCACTGTGTTGGCCAAGGGAATAAAACCATCCCCCTCCTCTTCTTGCTCCTCATCCTTCTCCTCCTGGTCCCACTGCCTGCCTCCTGACGGATGTTGCCTTTGGACCAGACCCTCTTACAGCCCAGCTGCTGAAAAAACGCTGTGGTGAGCCCTGTGTGCCCGTGGGCCATCTGGAATCCATCACTGGCTGTGCACAGGGACTCCAGCCAAACCCTGCTCCTGCCTGCTGCTGGCAGCTCCTGGCTTTCCAGGGGAGCACCTGCGGCTGCACAGGGGTCCCCCCCCCCCCTTCCCAGCACTGGAATCCAGCTGGAGAATCCATTGTACCACCAGCAGTGGCTGGGAAGGGGAGCAGCCACCCCAGAGACCCACAGGAGCCCCAGACCACAGCTACTGATGGGCTGGGGGAATGGTGCTTTCCCCCCCCTGCCAAGGTTTGGGTTGATATTTCCAGAGTGTGGAGCTGCCATGGAGGATATTCCTGTCCAGCCCGATGTGCTGGGCCATGCTACAGGGCTCCAGGTGCTACAGGGCATTTTCTGGCTCTGCCACTGCATTCCCAGATCCTCAGGCACATCATTTCAGCCCTCCCCATGAGGCTGAACACTCCTCAGGGCTCATCCCCCTCTCCCTGAACAGCAAATGCCCCATGCTGCAAACAGACCCCAAAGGAGCATCATCCCTCTGTTCCCACGGGTGCAGCACCTGCCCAGAATGTTCCTGGTGTTCCTTCCTTGAGTTATCTGCACCCCTATCAGGATAACCCACTCCTGGAGCTTCCCCAACACCTGGCCACAGCACCCTCAGAGGTTCAGCAGCAGTTCTGGTGGAGTCCCAGCCTCGCTCCCCTGAGAGCAGGATCTGGGGAAGGATGGGCTGGATTGCCCTGAATTTGGGATGTATCTGCAGACACATGTGCATGTCCTTCCCCCCCCCCGCAGGAAGGCCCCAGTAGCCAGGAAGGAAAAGGAATTTCATCCCACCTTCAAATGCAATCTCATGCCAGCTCCAGCTGCCAAATCCCAAAGACCCCCCAAAATTCAAATTTGGTGTCCAAATCAACTGATCTGATTCCTGTCCTAGTGCCAGAAGCTGCTCCTCCAGCACAAGGACAGAGAAGCAGGGCTGCAATGTGTGTCCCACGAGCAGGAAGGGTTTTCCTGGGTCAGGAGTTTAATAAAAACCAGAAGGTCTCATGGCACAGGCTGCATGGGCAGCACTGGCCTGACCCCTGCAGCTGGAGATTTCCTGGGGAAAAGTGGGGCTTTCATGCAGCTGCAGAACAGCTGGGTGGGCTGCTCATGCACCACAGTGCAGGCAGGGAAGGGGCTCAGCTGCCCCCCAGCACTGCTCCACCACCATTCCCTCGAACCTGGAGGCTCACATCTCCAAACAGGGGACAGCAGCCACAGCCCCTCAGGTTCCTGCTGGACATTGTTGCACCCAGCTGAAGGTTTGGGAAAGAGGCAAGGGGGTGAATATTCCTCCTTGCCCAAAGTCCTTCATGGCTAAAGCAACCAGGAAAGCAAGCACATGGAAATGCAAGGAATGGGGGGACAGTGAGGGGCACAAGGGGCCCTGCTTCCCTCCTCATGCCCTAAACATCCTCCTGTTCTAACAGTGAGAGGGAATGTGGGCAGGGGCAGGGCTGGGGAGCAGCAGAGTCCCCCTGTCCCACAGGAGCACCCCCACTGCTCTGGGAATGTGCCCCCCTGAGCAGCCCCATGGACAAACCCAATGGCACCAGTAGGGTTAAGGAGCACCCTCATTAATGGCAGCTCCAAAATTAAGAAGCTGGCTCCACCACTGACATCAACTTTTAAAAAGTCAGGTGAGGGTGAGAGGGAGGCAACAGGACCTCATTTACTTTTAAGATCGTTGGTGAGCAGTCGAGCAGGAAAGTGGCCTGGGGTGTCACACCAGCAACCCGGGGCTGGAAATCTTTAAAATCTCATTTTAATCTTCTCCTTTTCATCTCCAGCAAAGCAGCCCATGGCTCTCAGGGGATGAGAGGATGAGCATGGCAATCATTTCCTGGGGAATGCCACCTTCTGCTGCCGGTGACCTGGGAGGGCAGCACCTTTCCCAGAAACCTTCTCCTGCAGGATTAATAGGAGTGTCCACAGCAAAGCTCAGAGTTACTCCCAGAGCAGTGAGACCCCATGACCTCGCTGCCAGCAGCAGGCATGGCTTGGTCATGAAAACCCTTTGGGATGCTGCCCCACTCTGCTGCTCACAGAGCCTCCCAGAAGCTGGTTTTGGGGGAAATCCAGTCTTCTAGGAAAGCAGAAGAGCTACCTGCTGACCAGAGAAGAGTTTGTAGCCACAAGGTCCAGCTCATCCTCACCTGCATCCCTTCCTGATGGCATCCAGTGCCCTTCCAAAGCACCAAACCAGAAAGTTATTTATATGTCTGTACTAGAAATAGAAGAAGATACTAAAACCAGCAGCTGTGGTGCTACTCCAACTTCCAAGCCCCTGAAGGAGCACGGAGCTCAGTGAAGCTGTGATGGGTCAAACATCGCCTGACCCGCTGCCTCGGGTGAGCAGCAGGGAGAGTCAGGGATGCTCCCGGTGAGCTCCGAGGGAGGAGAGAACGCTGCCAGCCTGACCCCACCGAGTTCAGCCACAGCCCTGCACAGAGCAGCTCCCCAGGCAGAGCCATGGCAGAGCATCCCACTGCCAGAGAGATCCCAGCCCATGGCAGCACCACCGTTCCTGGCACACCCCGGCACCGCCAGGACGATGCCCCCGCCTCACCCCTGACCCTCCTCACTCTGCTTTAACCCCCGTGCGGTGTCACCCGCCCAGGCCGGGCCAGCCCCGGCAGCCTCCCCTCAGGCCGAGGCCACGGGGAGGGAATAAGTGGGAATAAGCCGGCGAGGATGCTCCGTGCCCGGGCTCACGGGAGCTCTTCGGGGGAGCCCCGTGAGGCGGGCGCAGCTCAGCGGGATTAGTGGGCAGACGGACGTGACTGCGAGGCAGTCGCCTGGTGCTAATTAAGGAAGGGATATATTTAGGCACCCAGTTATCCCCTGCGTTTCGCTTATTTTTAGCTCCCAGTCTGCCGGGCTGGGGTGGCACATGGGGAAGGGCACGGATGAAAGGCAGGAGGGATCCATCCCCAGCAGCAAAGGAGGCCACAGCCCCGTGTCCTGGCCAACACGGAGCTCCTGGGGCAGAGAAACCTCCGTCCAAACTGGCTGCAAAGAAAGAGAAAGCTTTATTTTTTTCCCCCAGAAAGTCAGGAAAATGGGTTTCAGGGAGCAACAGAAGCATCCCTGCTCAGTCCTTGCCCCAGATCCATCCAGCCTTTGCCAGCACCCACACCCCCATACCCAGGAGTTGAAAATTGCCCTTACTGGAGTCACCCAGCTCAAAGCAGAGCTGTGCCCAGGGCAGAGGCAGATCCCCCATTCTCAGAGACCCATCCCTCTGCAGTGGCACTGGCCTGGCAGCAATGCCACTGGTCCCCATACCCTCCTTCTTTCCAGTACTGCCCCTCAGCACAGCCAGAGTGTGTCCTTGGCACATGGCTGAGCACCCCACCCACATGGGCCCTCAGCAGGTGTGGGGCTTCCTCGGGTCTTAAGAGCCCTGAAAAGAGTGGAGAGACAGAAGGACAGAGCCCAGAATCCCTGCAGCCCTCCTGGACCAGAACAGCCCTTTAGTCCCCTTCATTCCCCTTTTGCTTCATTCCCACGAGCACTCTGGGGTTTTATATTTGGGGAGGTTTTCCCTTTTCCAGTGTGAAATATCTATCAGGTCTCTGCTAAGCTTACCTCCCACCCCCCACCCCACGACACCCCCTGGCTGCCCTGCTTCCCTCATGAAGCAGAGGGTGGGGTGTGGGAGTAAATCAAAATAATGGGACAATTAATGATCCAGGGAGTTGAAATGCAGCCGAAAGCCAGCCTGCTATGGCTGGCTTGGGAGGAGGCTTCCCAGCAGGGAAGGTTTGGTTTGAGGGTATTTTTGGAGCTGAACAGCATCCAAGGGTGGCCAAATTTCTCTAGGTGGCCCATCAGGTAAAGCCTCTCCCAAAACAGTGGGGCTGGGAAGTTTGGACCGTAACTGAATAAATTCGAGATGGAAAAAAGCCCCACCTCAATTTCTTTACTGATTTAAATCCTTTGACTCCAGAAGCAGCTGTCCTGCACCCTCCTGTCTGTGGAGAGTGGCCAGGGCAGTGTGAGGTTGTGAGCTCCCATCACCTGGGCTGCAGCTCGCCCTGGTTCCCTGCTGCCCATCAGAATTAGGCAGCCCGTTTGAGCAGGTTTACGATAATCATCAAATAACTCGTTCATTGACAGCATGTCAGCCTGAGAAGACTGACTGAGCCCTCGTTTGCTGATTGCTAATTAGCTTAACATTCCTAATCCCTCATTAGTGACTATGAAGTAAGCTCTGAAATATGAGGTCAGCCCTAATCAGCGTTTAAAATATAAAGCCCACTGGCACATGATGGAGGCTGGAGAGGGGGTGGCTGCAGGCCAGCCCTGGGTGCTTCCATGGTCACAGGGAACGAGGCTGCACAGAGCAGGGGTGGATGGGAAGAGTTAAACCCTCTGGAGCCATGGACATCTGCACATCCCCCCAGAGCTCAGCCCCTGCCTGACCTGGATCCACACCAGGCACAGGCAGCAATGTGGGGTGCAACACACGAGGGGCCCCAGGTTCCTCTAGAGACCCTGGTGCATCCAACAGCAATTCCAGCTGTGGCTTCCATTCAGGGCAGGCTGTCTGCAGAATCACAGAATATTCTGAGATGGAAGGGACCAACAAGGACCATGAGTCCAGCTGTGAAGTGAATGGCCCATACAGGGATCCAACCCATCAGCACCATGCTCTGACCAACAGTGTGGGGCCAAGCACCTGTGCAGGATGCTCTGGCTTTCCCCTCAGTTCCCATCTTTGAGATTGCAGGTGAGCTGCAGGCAGCCAGGCTGTGGGCAGTGGCACTTTGTCCAGAGACTCACCCACACCCCCTGATCCTGGGGGAAGGAGTCAAACCTTGGCATTGGCAGGAGGGCACCAAAGCACGCTGGGCTGCCACTTTCATGCCATCATTTGGGAGGAAAAAATGGCCTGTAGTTGTTGTGGCTTAATCCTCTGGAAGAATAAACTGCTGTGGACTGAGAGTTACTTATTCCTGGCTGGGGAAACTCCTACAGGAGGGCTGTGGATGTTAACCCTAATTAAACTACAGCTAGCGAGCCTTTAAAAAGGAGAAAAACATCTGTTTCCATGAATACGTAATTTGAAAAGCCCTTGCACCACGACTCTGCTCATCCAGAGTGATGCTCCCACCTCAGGCCCTGCTGGAGGTGATGCTCTGGATTTGGGCTGCGGGGCTGGGCCAGCTCCTGCCCGGTCCCTGCAGGGAGCCAGGAGCAGGGAGCCTTTGCCAGGCCAGACAGGTGGGTTATTCCAGGGCTGCAGGAGAGGCAGCGGTGTCCTATCGCTGGCTCCCGTCCCTCCGGGCCGCGCGGTCCCGCTCGGCGTGGGCAGGAAGATCTCTCTTTGATGAGCCCACGTCGGCGACGACGCCCCCGACACCGCGAGCGGCTGCCGGCAGCGGCACCGCCGATCTCCTGCGGAGCCAGCCCAGCTTCGCCCCCGATTCCTGCTCCGTAGCTTCTCTGCAGCACGGAGACACGGGATATTTTCAGCATCCTTGGCAGCAGCGAATGAGGATTAGTCCAATCCCCCCAGACGTGAACGTCTCCTCAGCTCTATTTCCAAGGACAGGAATAGCCTTTGAAGGCTTTTCCATGTGGAGGGCACAAACCTGCAAATGTTAAAAGCAAAGATCTCTTTCTGGAAAGGTTTTGGGTGGTGCAGCATCAAGTCTGCCTAAACAAGTGGGTGAAAAAGGGGCCACGTAGCACCTGCTGGCTCTTGCCCCATGGCTGATCTGAGCCAATGCCAAGCCCCTGCCCTTCTGATTTTATTGTGTATCCAATTCCTGAACCCATCAGCCACGGTGTGCCCTTGTGGCCAGTGACATCCTCATCTTGCTCAGCCAAGTTTCATGTCTGACAGGTTCTTACCCCTTTTACCCCTTACATGTTTTTACCATCAGGAGCCTGCATTAGCAGGCACACAAGACACTTTAAACTTACGGACTCGGTGGAGGATGGTAAATTCTGGGCTTGAGTTTCAGAGTGGAAAGCTTTGGCTTAGCCACACACCTCGCCTGTGGAGCAGAAAATCCCAAACAGCCTGGTAGAGTTACTGCAATACCCAGACACTCCACCAGGCCATTTTCTGCCCCATCAAGCAGCTGGTTGAGAAGGCAGGTTGGGAGGACAGCCACCCCCAGCACTGTGGGAAACTGAGGGGAGACCAACCAAGAGACAAACACGAGTCTGGATTTATGTAAAAAAAAAAAAAAAAATTATTTATTTTGGAGGAGGATTTGAACATCGACATGCAGGTACAACATGAATAAAAATTATTGCACCGCTATTATGTGGCAATTGTTCAAGTTTCTAAAAACACAGAAATTCCACACTTTCTCTTATCTAGCTAAGTGCTGAGTGACACGGCTTGGCAGAGCCCAGCGCAGGAGGTGCTCTCACAGCCACCTGGATATGGTAATCGAACACAACGTAAACACACACTTCTGTCAAATCTTCTACTAGAAGTACAGAATTATCCTTCACATCCAGTAAGAGAAAACCAGAGAAAGACTTTATCCTCCCCTCTTCGGAAGAAAAAAAAAAAAATTAAAATAATAATTAAAAAAAACCCAATACTCCAAATCACACCTTAATGCAAGTGTGGCAAAAAACCCCACTGGTCACTCCTACCCCTTCCCCACAAGCGCTCTTTAGTACAGCAGCAGCCAAAGGCCTCCAACATTCAGACCCAGGAGTGGCCAGTACAATGCTAAACTCTAATATTTACAATAAATATCATCCATTTCTCTTAGTTTGCAACAGTAAGAGACAAAGGGAAAAATAACACTGAGGCACGGGGCAGGGATGAGCCAGCTGGATGCAGGAGCAGAGAGGAGCTGCAGAGGCTGAACCAGCTTAGACACCGCCATCCCAACACGGATGAGGGAGCAGGAGACACATCCAAGCTGACAGAAGGGAAGAGGGAAACAAAGCAGCAAAGCAGCATATTTGGATGGTGACATGCACAGCTCACTCACCAAACACACACCTCACACTCATGACTTCCACCTTCCACCTGCCTGACCCGGGATTACCCATGGAGACCCAGGGCTGGGCTGGCCAGGGCTTCCCTTGGCCACCGCGGGTCCGAGTCGGCACTGGGAACACGCTCTTGCCCCTCAGAGACAGCTTTTCCAACATCCTGTTCCTTCCCAGCACGTTTTGTAAGCTTTTATTTGAGAAGGTATTTAAGGAATTTGTAGCAGAGCAAGGAATAAGTCTTGGTGTATCTACCTGGCTTATTATCAAAATTTAATAGAAGTCTTTTTGCCCAAACTTTTGGCTAAAGTCAGCCATTTACATTTGACAGAAGGTGGAACAGGGATGATGGGGCACCTGGCACACCGAGGGAAACTGCAGGGCTGACCAAGAGCAGGGGATACAGGGCCTCACCAGAATGCTTTCCTGGCAATGCTGTTTGGCTTTGGCTTCCAAAAAAGCAGGGATTTTTAATTGCACTGACCACTCTCTGTACCGTAGCTACAAAAGAGGCAACGAAACACATACCTCACCTTTTCTTTGGCCAACACAGGCAAAAGCAGCAAAAGCTGTGACATAGCAAGGGTTTTCACTCCTCCTTTTATGCCTAGGAAAGGATAATTCTGCAATTCAGCATGGGAAGCAGCAGCTGCAAAGGCAGGGAGTCAGCAGCTCACAGCTGGTACCGTCACAGGGTCCCACCCCTGCCAGCAGGGGATGAACCAGGTTACCCAGCCTGGCTCACCCCTGCTCACCTCCTAGGAGCAGTGGTCGGTTTTCTCCTCAGGTTTTTTAAACACAGAAGGAAAAGGGGGACCTGCCACCCAGGGAACAGCCACGTTGGACCACGTCCTCACACAACTCCAAGCTCACTCCTTAATTTACACAGACACTTCCATCTCGCCAAGGTCAGGTGCTCTCAGGAGATCAGCCTGAGGCTTGTCTTTGTAATTACCACAGACTCAGGATGCCAAATCCATTTTTCACTATTCCTGTCCATGCCATAATATCCTGCGCTGTTTCTCAACGATTTTTCAGTAGATCAACCCATCAGGGAGAAAACCAGCCAGGTAAGTACCAGATCCTGCCAAGTCTGTTCTTTACTTGCAATTGCTCCAAATCAGCACTGAATGACGCTCACCACCCAGAGCGCTCGGAGACACCCAGGACCCCGACAAGGCAGTGGAAATACTGTGGTTTGTAGTTGCAAACCAAGTGTATATGAGCAGCCTACGAATTCCAGGAAAAAGAGTGGAGAGACAGCACGGCAGGCTCTGCTCTCAATACCACCACAGCAAGGTTTATTAAGGTGTTACCCGGCAGCGCTGAGGCTTTGGTTAGTGTAGTAGGAACACCATACATGTTCACACAGACACACAGAGTAAACACTCATTTAAACATGTTAAAAAAAAAAAAAAGCTCAAACCAAACCAAAACTTGGTCCAGAAATGAAATCCACGCAGCCAAAATCAAGTATATAATGGGGGGAAGCAACTGCTACACAGAAAGGAACAGGGTGAGATTCCAGAGACTTTTGCGAGTTGTAGGTGGTAGTGAAATCAGATTGAAAGAGATGGAGAAAATATATTCCTATATAATAACCATATTTGCATTTAGGGGAAGCGAATCAAAACTTTAAGTTCAGAGAAAGCCAAGACAGTGAAGGGAGCAGCAGCGTAAGGAAATCAGACCAACAGAGATGGGGTTTAGCCTGGAATACTGTTGCACAGTCATTCTGCTTCTAACAGAGAAAGCCAGTGAGCAGGGCACTACCCCTGGCGGGTGATCCACAGGGAAATCCACTCAGACAAGACTAGGATACAAGCTGAGCACAATCTGGGACAAATGATGGGAGTATTCATTGAGAGGAACCTTTAACTGGATGAAGAAATGGCTTACAGTGCTACAAGTATCACCACTCGACACATTTACTGGTGCATTATTATTGGTCTAATCCTCAGCTGGGAGCACTGTCACCCAGAGTCGGTCACACTTAAAAGCGATGTCTAAACACAGGAGCAAAGAGTAAGTTTTTAATGGAAAGTGACCTCAGCAGTGGAAATGATCTAGCTACTGAAGCTGAAATCTGAAAATATCACATGTGTTTTGAAGTCTGCTTGCAGCTTGATCACAGAACTCGAGGAGTCTGAACTCTTCATAGGTTTGTTTTCAAAATGGGCAGATTCAGAAAACTAAGCAAGTTTCCCAAGCCCCAATTCAGAAATGTCAAGGGACACCTTAAAATCCCTACCTATTTAGACTCACCAAAAGAAGGAAGAGTCTCCAAAGGTCGTTTTTCATTGAGATAACTTTGCCAGACACACTGGAGAATACGCAACTACAAATTTTTCTACTTTAAAACCAACCTACAGGCACCCCCTTCCTGGGGTCACTTACTCCAAGGCAGGGCAAATTACGAATTGAAGCTAGAGAAAGGGAGATAAAACATTACTAAAAACAGAAGGAAAAGTTGCCATGTGTCCCATACAGATAAGTAAAAAATCCCCAAAAAAGCCAGACGATGGATTGGAGATTTCTCTTTCTGATAACTCCATTGAAAAATACTCTTACTTGTTTTAAAGAGAAGACAGGGATCTCTCTCTGTCCAGTCTCTCCAGCCAAGTCCTTTGTCTCCACATCCTCTAAGAACACAAGATTGTGAAGACACAATGGTGACAAAGAGGTTGTACTTGCACCAAACAGGGTCTGTAGTTTCAGAATAACCTGCAGACAAGAGGGTAGGTTCTTATTCTTGTCAAGGGACATCAGACTGTAAAACTGGAGCAAAAACTTGACATTTTTGAATTTCAATGGAATTTCAAAGAGAATGCTGAAAAGCAGAAATTTAAAAACAAGCTGCCTTTTTTGCACACTGAATTTTTTGGGATCTCAAATAAATGCAGAATTAAGAGAGAAGAGCACATCAGGCCCTAAACTCAGGCAAAATAAAAAGTGTAGAAGGGAAAAAATATAAAACCAAACTGTTTCTTAAGCCCTGCTTTAAAGATACCCTGTTCTAAAGAGACCTCAAACAGCAAGCATTACCGTGTACAAAAATAGAATAGCAAGGATGAAAAAACACAAAAAACAGTATGAAAAAAACCCTCCCAAAAATAGATGTACACAAGTTCTATTTTATATTAGTGTATATTACAAAATTCAAACATGCAGTCTCTATTTTGAATGTAGAACGCTCCAGTCCATGAGTACCAGCGATGCTGCTATGTTTTCTTTACAGCATCATCATGTGACAGGGGAAAGTCTTGTATTTTTAACTGATTTCCAACCTCTTTGCTTTTTTCTTGTGCCAGAGTCCCTTCTTTAGAGGGCCTCGTGCTGCCACCTGGCAGAGGAGAGGCTCTCAGAGCTGCCTGTCCAAGAGCATGAGACAGCTCTTTCGAGGGAGTGATTTTGCAGCTGCCTGCGAACTCCTCAGACGCTTTAGCACTGCAAAAAGGTGCCTCCTTTTTGATCACCACAGGACACGTTGCCTCCTTTTTGGCCCCCACAGGACACGCAGCTTCCCAGGGCTTTGCTGGGTGCAAGGACTCTGCACAGGACCCGCTCCTCATGGTCAGACCATCTGTGCTATAGAGTTTGGCTTTCTCTTGACATTCTCCTACTTGTGAAATTTCCTGCCTTTTTTGTTTCAAATCTCTCTCCTCTTTACAGGAGGCACCCAAATCCTTTCTCTTTTCCACCTCTCCAGACCCAGACATACTGAGCTTCAAAGGGCCCAAGACGCTCTGGGCCAGGGGCACCAACTGGGACACGGAGAGCGCGCGCTCGATGGCACCGGGGATGAGGAGCGGGGAGGGCACGGCTCCTGCTGGGCTCGTTTTGCTGGGGGTTAACGCACCCTCTGCCTGGGACGAGCTGGGCTGCTGCTTGTCAGTGCTAGGATTTCTTTGGGATGTTTCACTGCTGCTCCCAGGAGACAGAAATGAGGAGCTGTGCTGTTCCACAGGCTGAGGTGTCTCCTTGTGACCCTTCTCACCGCGGTCTGGGGGGCTCACCGCGACAGCAGTGCTCATGTTTGCTGGACACCACGAGGAAAGTGCCTGCAGAGGTTTGGAATCCTGTTTCTTCTGGCTGCTTTCTGTTAGCACAGGCTCCTTCAAGTTAAGTTTACCACAGGAGGTCCCAGAAGAATCACCTTCTTCAAGTTCCAAGAGTTTGATAGATGGGCACTGCATATGTTCTGTGCTATCTACCGGTTTTTGAGTATCTGGAGTTCTCCCTAGATCTTTGATTGCTTCAGAAGACCTGTCCTTTGGACCAAAACACTCCAAAGTTTTGTTTTCTGTCAATTTATGCTCCTTTGCAGTTGTTTCTGATTTTAGGAATGGCTTTTCTGAATTAGCCAGTTTTTGTGGAGAAGTTCTTGAGGGGTGCTCTGGTGGGGAAGGGTGCACACTGATTTGCAGCGGCTCTGAAACAGGCTTGGCTTGTTGAGTATTTCCCTTCTGCAAATCTTCTGTACCTTTTGGATCTTCAGGTAGAAAGGCATCATCTTCAATACTATCCTTGCTTTCCAATTTAGATGAAAACTTATTATCCTCATTAAAGGAATCTGAGCCTTGGTCTCCACTGCCATGGGGCTTGTCCAGCCTTCTCCCATCCTGACTATCTTCCGAACCATCATCTGTTTCATCTTCAGAAGAATCTACTTCCCTGATGGCCTCCTGCTTTTGCAGAGACTCCCTCCTCTCCACCCTGTCCTGGCGAATGGCACCCAGCTTCCGTGAGCCCGGCTTCTGCAGCATCCCTTTTTCTGCCAGCCCAAGTTTGCCGCCTGTCGTTTCGTTGGCAGATTCCTGCAAGCTCTGGAGGCTGGGATCCCGCTGTAACATCTCCTTCTTGAACTCAGAGTGAGAGATATCCAAGCTATGCTTCCGTGAGGAACCCAGCTTCTTCTCAGAGGAGGACAGAGAGGCAGCCAGTTTCTCAGCCGACTGCACTCTCTTCAGCAAAGGAGACCGAGGGGGCTCGGCACTTTTGGGGCGAGAAATCTGTCTCACCAGTGGTGGAGAGGAGTGTAGTTTTACTGGGAAAGACTGGATAATACTGGAGCTGCCAATTGAGTGTCCTGGCAAAGGAGATGGGGAGCGCTGAGGTGACGTGGACTGCGGGGTTGGTGAGGGAGTGTGAGCCAGGGGGGACAGAGGGATGTTCCCTGCAGATTTACGCCTTGGAGATCTGTACTGCCTCTGGAGCTTCGGTGCTAGGCCATGCAGAGAGCTGGGGCGGATGTGTCCAGAGCTGGCTGGAGAATTGGGAACACTGGAACTGGGAGAGCTGCTCTGGGAAGAATTGCCACCAACTTAAAAAAAAAATAAATAAAAAGAAACAACAAAGAAAAAAAATACCAAGAAGATTAATATGTATTTGGCCATTAAAACAAGTTATTGAAAATAAGTCAAGACACAATGCCATGTTACTCCAAAGTACCCAAAGTACAGCAGTAATATTGAAAGTAACACTGCCAGGCTTCTGATGGAAATTCACATCATTAGCACCCAACACCAGAGCACAGTAAGAAACACGCAGCTATGAGAACACTTTTCTGGAAAAAAACCCCTTTGATCAGACAAACCACGTGTTTCATTGCTATTCTCCAGATGCAAATCTCTTTATTCCAGCAGCTGATTCAATTTTCAAATATGACTTTGCCACACTGTTTTGATTTCTTTTCTCTGAACTCAGAAAATGTGTCAAACTGCTATGAAAAGATTGCAACTTACAACACACATTTTCATCAAAGTGGAAGGATGCTGTACTACAGCAAATGCATTCTTAAAAGGATGTATGGATTTTCATTTTTAAATGCATCAATGAACAAGAACACATCCATCCTTAAGGTAATTGACATCACCACACTCATTTGCTCCACAAAGAGATCTACTACCTGCTGCTGTGTACTTTATTTCCAAAATTAATCATTCAGCAGAAGTCTCCTGCGAGATTTTTTCTCCTGTTTGACTGGATTTTTTTGGGCTTAGTTTTGTTTTGTTTAGTTTCCTTTCTTTTTTTACCTGAGTGCACAGACTCTGGAGTGGATCTGTAGCTCTGGGTCGGTGAGCGAGGAGACAGGTTGTGAGTTGGAGAGCCAGGCACACTTTCTCCAGATGACAGGGACCTGTTCAGGGACGATAAACTCCGGCTGGTATGAAGCAGAGATGCTTGTTTGGTGATCTTCCTCAACAGAGAACTCTTCTTCTTACTGGGGAAGAGCATTCAAAGGGTGTTTACAAGCCCAAATTATTTATTCAACTTTACTAGCATACTCAGACAATTTTGTGTCAGATATACATTATCTGCAAATGGATTTGACAAGATCTCTCTTACATTATCTTGGTTACCCTTTAACAGACAAACATCAAAACACACCTTTCCTGACCATCCTTTGTTTTGCTCTTCTTGTTCCTACGAGCCATCTTGGATTTGTAGCTAGCTTTTCGAGCTGGACCAACTTTGATGGATGTGTTCTCAAATGGTGTGGTAGAGATGGACACTTTATTTCCACTCTGTCAGACACAAGACGAAGAGGCATTGCTTAAAACATGGTTATTTGAAGCAGATCTGCAGGCAAAGCAGGTAGGCTGCTAGTTTATTGCTGCCTGCCATTTTGTAATCCTTTGTCAAACTCCATTTTTTCCCCTCAGCATTTCCACCTATCATTTATTAAGGAATTGCCGAGAGAGAGCCCTCGTTAGTCAGGCTTTCACAAATGATTAGCTCAGACCCCAGCTGGTAGGCAAAGCTTCCCAGAGCAGGCAGAACACAGCATCTGACCTCTCCCATTGAGATCCCAAATGACTCAATTTAATACTTGTAATACTTGGAAACTTGAACAAAGTGATATTCTGTCACCAATCCTATTCCCAGTGCTCTGACTGATGGCAGATGTGAGCATATCAGGCATCTATCATGATGAATCTGCAACACAGAGCATGGCTTGTCTCACTCATGTTAAAAAAAAATAATCCTGACTGCTCCTCTATTTGCAATCCCAAAGACTTCTGTCTCCTGGAACAGTCCAGAACTTGGGGGGTTTTTTTCTGCATAAACTGAATCTGCTCAGAGAGATACTAAACACAAGTAATTTAACTGGATAATTTCAACACCAGCCAGTACAAAGCTGCTCTTAAATACCACCAGGTGCTGTGTGCACACTCGTATTTCAGACAATGGCAATTACACACATTTTAAACAAGCTGCTCATGTTTCCAGAACATAGCAGTGCTGAGCCCCTACCTTGAGAATCAGCTCCACCACCTCGGTGTGCACCAGCCCATGGACTGGCTCCCCGTTGACGTGGGTGATCAGATCCCCTTCCCGCAGACCTGCTTCGTTTGCTGGGCCCCCTTCCTCCACGTGCTGCCAACGACAACGGGTGGCTGGTTTGAGAAGGGGAATGTGCAAGACCACTGGCCCAGACAAGACTCAAAACCCATCCATGTTACCTTCTGTCACAGCCAGCACCAGCTGCTCCAGAGAAGGGTGAAAGAAATCACCCCTGGCACAGCCAAGCACAAAACCCTGCGCTCTTGCACTCCTCCCCAGCATCCCGCCAGTCTTATCCCGATCCAAGGCAGCCAGGATGGTTAAGCTGAGTAAGAGACCAGCTCTTCCCAAAGCAAAAGGCTTAATACACTTCCAAAAATCTTCAGAACTCAGAAATGTTACCTAGATGCTCCCGGTTTCCAGACAAACACTCAGTCTTTTTCAATTTCTTTCCCATCCCAAATCCAGCATCCATCCATGTACATGCTGGAAGCCAAGGTGGCTAACAGACTTTTAAGGAAGACTCTGCCATGTTTAAGGTGCCTATATTGCATCTCATCCCAAACAGAGTTTTCTTTTTCCACTTTCCATCCTTTACTAACCTATCCAACAGACTTCTCCCCTGTGAACACACTGCCTTTCCCTTGTCCCTGGTCAGGAAGGTAAGCCTCTGTCACCATGAGGAGACAGATGTGCTGGGGAATGCACATCTCTCCCTCTAGCCAGGAAAGACTACAAATGAGTATCTTGGTAAACTCATCATTTTTCAAGAAAAGCAAGAGAGGGGCAAGGCAAAAAAATCAGTTTCAGATTATCTCTCTAAGCATGAGTGTTAAATAAGGACCAAAGCATGTGAAGTCCATATTATCCAGTGAACACAGGAGTACAAGGAAAAGAAGGAACCACCTTTACCCTGACTGCATTCTCCCTATCTACACAATCCGAACAAGACTGCTTCAGGGAATGGATCATTCCTAGGAGTCATCTGCACTATCACAAAAGGAACACAGAGATCAAGTACCAGCAGTAGTGGGAAGGGAACGATACAGACATGGAAACCAGACCTTTTAGCACAGCTCACAACTAAGCCAAGAGCTAAATCCCATGGCAATCAGTATAGCAGCAGTGATGCCTTAAGGCTTGTAATCAATTCCAAGCAACTGCTTGGAAAACCCCAGCAGACTGAACTGATCAGAAGCAGGTTATAATCACTAACACAAGTCTGAATAAATTAGCTATAATGGGCCCTCATGCAACAACCCCAATAAAGAGAAAGAGGATATGTACATAGAAACATGCTTTAAAGGATGTGCTGCAGGTGAAAGAAGGTGGATTCATGTAACCAGGGAAAAAAGAAGGAAAGAAAGGTTGCTGTGGTTCTGTGATGGGCTTGAAAACTACTGGAAAACCCAAACTGCTGTTATTTATTTATTTATAAAGGGCCCTCCCCCCACCTCAAGAAGATAACTTTGGGTGTGAATAAGGAGAGAGAAAACAAGGTGGCAAAACACAATTTCTAAAGCCAAACCCCACACCCCTTTCTAGATGCATTTGTGGCCCCGAGGGCCCTCTTTCCAGAAAAGCAGAGACCTACCCAGACCATGTGATGCACAGTGTAGATATCACTGTCACCCATATAGACGCGAATGGCGCGCAGAGTGAAACCGTATTTCTTTCCAGCCCGATGGATGATGATTGGTGGTTTCAGGTTTGCGATAGCAGGAGAAAAGTCGCGGCTGGGTGAGGAGTCCCTCGAAGATGGGTTGGAGGAGAGAGAATGAGGTGACATTGGACTGGCCAATGGAGAACACGTGTGGTGATCTACAGTGATGACACAAAGGTGGGCAAAAGTTAGGAAAACAGGCCTCCAAAAGGGAGAAAATTCTTTGTTAGAGAGCAGCTACGAAACCGTATCTCCCAATGGTCTTAAAGCTGGTGGCCTTCACCAGAGCTGGGTCTGTCTGCAGCTTCAGCTAATTCATGCTTTGTAACACAAATAGCAGAGTTTCCAAAAAGGCACATTTGGAGGTGTGTATTTAATACAGTAGCACTGCTCATATGGGATTATGGCTGGGTCACAGTGTTTTCTACTTCTCTTTCCAGGATTTACAACCCATCATAAGCATTTGCTCTAGGCACAGTCATGCAACACCCCATTTCCAGGTTATCATGTATTATCCTCCTCAAAAAGACTAGATGTCTCTAGATCTTGGTGCAAGTTACACATTGGTGCTGAGATAAATCCAAATCAGTCAGTTTTAACACAAACAGAATGAGTAGGTGATCAGACAACAATTATGTCTAGGCAGTTTTGGTAGTGTTTTATATTCAAGGGCAAAAATATTTAACCCTAAAATATTAGCTACTGCAGGGAATTTGCTACTGAAAAACAACATCACAAGTGTACTTTTGAGTGAGTTTCTCAAATGACCAGCCACGGGCTGGGCTGTCAGATAAACTACCTGACTCTGCTTGCTGGTGGAACAACATCCACTTTTTAAGATACAAAGCAAATACGGAACTCTCATTTTTAAGTTAGGCTGGTCAACATCAGTAAAATAAACCCAAAGAGCAGGAATACTAAATGCAGCTGTAGAAGGTAATCTCAAATCCATTAAGAAACACCTGCTGAAACGCCCAGCACATATTTACCTGGCAGATGAGAGCACCTCTGGAGGAACCTTTGCTGGGTAATTAAATACATATTTTAGAGATTTTCATGAGGGAGTTTTGTAGTTCAAAAAAGCATACGATGCCCAAAGCACAAGAAATGTGATGTGAATCACCACAAGGGTGCCAAGAGCAGGTGCATTTCCTGCCTCCAGCTCACTGCTGGGAGGAGCAGGGGGGCTTTCCTCATGGCCCAGCTGCATTCCCTGCTCCCATCTAGGCAGGAACAGGCACAGCCCTGGAAATAGAGCACGGTCTTATCCTCTGGAAAGAGAGACAAAACCCCTGTGGGGAGAAACTCCTCCTGCTGAACCAGTCTGTCACAGCTCAGTATGGCTGAGCTGCTCTCTAGGAGTTATCACCTGGCATTGGGAATTGTAAAGGTCTGGCTCTGCTGGTAGACAGAGCTGGACCAACAAGGTGAGCAGTTCAGCCCTGACTTAGTGAGTTACTTACACTGTTCAGTTCTTGAGCACTCAATCTCAACCAAGTTATCGGGAGTTTCTGAAACTTCCAAGTGCATAAATGCACCAGACACATTTCATTCCCTAACAGTGCTGTAGTCAGCATGTGACCCCAAAAAACAGCACCTAGAGGGTTAAAATCATTCTGTGTCTCTATACCTCCTGGCTGCACCATTGTCTAGAGACCAGCTAGGAGTCAATTTAAACAAAACTAGGGCAAGAACAGGGCCCAGTTGCCATTTGCAGAAGCTGCAGCCAGACCACACACACAACGCTCCTGCCTGTGGCACAGCAGTGCTCATCAACCTGCGAGCAGGAAATATTAAACTGATTGTAAAAGTTAGATCTCTCCCCTCCTGCCAGCCAAGGCATTATTCCAGGAGAGCGAAGGGGGAGGATCTGTCTGCAGACCTTTTGTTTAGTGCTTGCAGATTCTGACAATGCCTCACTCAAGGCATTTCTTACCTGAGGGAATCAGGAGAGACAAGGCAGTGGCGGATGCTGATTTAATCACTTTATTGACAGGTCTCGAGGTACGTTTCTCCCCTGACTCCCCAGAGAGCAACCTGTGTCGTGCCCGCCGCACTGCCAAATCGCTGATGGCTTTTGGAGTGGTAAAGTCTGGGCCTTCATTGCTATTACTGCGAGCTCGTGGATCAGAGAAATCTGCAGTGCTCCCAGCTACAGTTTAAATTAAAACAGATTAGAACCACAGGGAATTCCTAACAGTCTATTCCCCTACAGGCAAAATACATTAAATCAAAGTCATGTTTACATGAAGTCCAAGAGTAAATTTTCCTAAGAAGAAACCCCAGGGCTTGAATTTTTATTTACAGAAATGGTGTTATTCCGAAGACAGAAAATTAGCAGCTTCTATTCTGTGGAAAAGCTCGCTAATGAAATCACATTGCTCAGTGGCAGTTCCATGAATCCTAAAGCTGTGGTGCACTTCTGCACACCACTTCAATGGGATCGTTCACAGATGAAAACAGGTTTATAGAAAGTGCTCCATTTTTACAACCAGCAAGAACTGTCAATCTTTAAGTTAAAACTGCCTGTAATGGAAGAGCCAGGTTCTACTGGAGTTGCACGTAAAAAATCCACTTTAAGAGAATACTAAGGTACTCAGGTCAGAGAAAGCAAAAATGTGGATTACAAAGACAACCTTAATTTGCCCCCTTCTGAACACCATTGCAATTTAGTCTTGAATTACTTAACCTGCTATAATTATATATAAAATGCAAAGTAATCTTGAAGATCAGGCTGGGCATGTAACAACAGCAGATTCTGGGGTTGGGGGTCCTGTACTCAAGGCCGGTACCCCAGTCCCCTATGTGATACCTTAAAGGGGCACTGCAAAAATACAGTAATTAGAATTTACAAGGTGCTTAGAAATGGAAGTGGTGAGTATCACAGCAAGTCCAGAAGGGAAATTAATCATTCTGTCTTCAAAAGCAAATCTTAAGCAGCATGCAATAAATAAAGCCTAAGGGCCACATTTTGAACAATGAGGACAGAACAAAACATTGATCATCATTATTTAAGTGGGCAGCACTGCTCTGCATACTAAGTGAAGCAGGAAGTACCATGAAAATAAAAATTCAAAGCACCATTCCCATAGACCTCAGGACCAGATGCCTGTTCAACATTTAAGAGCCACAGTTTCAAATCAGGCTCCCAGACAACGAGGAATGTGCATTTGGAGGCTGCATGGGAAAAGGTGCCATATAAATCAGAGGAGCACTCTGAGACAGTGAAAGGAATTAAACTCCTCTCAAGCCTCTGACTTGGGGACACTGAAGCACTGGTATCCTTGGATCCCATGCACTAGATCAAAGACTGCTCTAATGTATTGAGCTCAGGGGAGCAGGCTGCCCAGGGGAACTTCTTGCCAATCTCACATTGCAGATACTCAAATTAGCAATGGAAGTGTTCTTGCCATTTTTAATAGCATGTTTCTAGGCCCTGAACATGAAATTGAGAACCCAAGGTTTCACTTTATAGCACCTATGCCAAGCAAGTATGAGGCAGCTTCCTTCCTTCCCTCTTGCACCTCTTATTTACATGATGGCAGAACCAGGCCTCTTCAGGGAGCATGGGCAATAAAGGGGAATAGGACAATTTTGAAGGAATTTCACAGACTGAATTGCAGAAGAGAAATAGTAAGATGCGGGAATCTTTGGCTTTACTCTGGAGACAAATTTCTTCTAAAGGCATTTCCACCTTTTGCTATCAGTCCCCTATCACATCTGCCAAGTGCCCTCCACCTTGTCCATGCTTGCTGCTTCCTCAGTAGCCTTTTCCTCTCCATTCTCAATGCAGCACAATTGTTCTGCCTGCTTGCTCCCAGTTTCTCCCAGCAACTTGTTCCTTATTTTCTTACCCAGAACAGTTAGTCCTTGTTATTCAATCCTACAATCTAGTCCTTCCCCTAATTATGACTTCTTTCTCAAATTTTCTTATGCCAACCTTCATTTCAACTTCCCCTCTTTCTTCCATTGTTCCAAACTTCCTTATTTTTCCCTCCTTACTACTTCCCAGCAGTTCCCAGCCCTGGCCTCCTCTGTTCTTAGGAACAGGCAGCTTCACTCCCTGCCTCCCCAATACCCTGAAAGGGGCAGGAGCTGGGAACACTGAGAGCCCAGTCCTGCACTGCAGCAGCTCAGGGCATCACCACAGGAAGGTTCAGCTCAGCCAGAGCTGGAGAAAAGCCCTGGGACAGTCAAAGTTGCTGAGAAATCAAACACTGACTTCTAAGAGCCACCTTACTCAATTTAGGCTGCACTTTCCTAAGACTGCAACTAGACAAATTTTGGTATATTTGGCTGTTAAAATAAGTAGCATGTCCCTGACACAAGCTCCACTTCCCCAGCATATTTGAAGTCTCTCCAAACTCTCGGGATGAGCAAAACCACGGGAAGCAGGGATCTGTTGGTATGGTTGACACCCACATTCTCCAGCTCCAACGCAGCAGTGATCTGCTCTGATTAACGCTTAAATTAATGCTGTCTCAGGTAGGCACCCAGTGGTTGTAAGTAGGCATAGATGATAAGAATCTCAAGCATGAGAAGACCTAAACCAACTTGAAGTGACAGGACTGAAATCTAAGATGCAACTTCGAGGAGACGAAACCACTGCCATTATTTCAAAGGCAACCGCATGCACAAAACTACACTAAAATATCTACGCAGCATGAGGCGGCCACATCCCCCGAGCCCAGGCCCAGATTTACAGAGTTAACCTCTGCAGGGTAACAGGGCCTCCCTGGGCACCTGGGACACCCCCACACCAAGCACGTACCTGCCAGCGCGGAGGCGCTGCCGGCAGCCGTGGAGGGGGTGGTGGCGGCGGCTCCGGCGTCCCCTTCCAGGGGCAGCTCGTGCTCCACAGGCTGCTCTGGAATGGGCACCGGCAGCCCCTCCCGGGCCTGCACCGTGGACAGGAGCGTCCCCTCGGACTGGGGCCGTTTGAGGGCGGCCCCCTCGTCGTCGGCCGAGATGGCGAAGCGGGGCATGTCCAGGAGCCCCGAGCAGCGGCGCCGCACGGTCAGCGGGGGGCTGGAGTCGCTCTCCGTGTGCGAGGACTCGGACATGGACAGGCGCTTGCGCAGGCTGAGGGCACAACCGAGACAGGGCCCCCCGGATCAGCCAGGGGCTCAGGAACTTCGGGGGGTGAAAAACAGGGCACAGACACAACTGACGCGTCTGAAGCCACCTTAAGGTGAAGTTTGGCGGCCAAGCTACAACATCGGGGGTTTAAAAAAGGGCTTGGGGCATCACCTGAGTTTAGATTTCCAGTTGTTAAGCTTTTAGGAAAGGAAGGGATAATCCCAAAGAAAAATACAGCAATATGAGCATGATATTAAATATTATAAAAAATACACCACAATTGCAAAATGCAAATCGTCCTCCGTGTTCCTTTTGGAATGAGATGAATTTTTCTTTCGAAGTTGCTCTAAATTAGAAGCCAAGAAGGCCTAATGCAAAATGAAGCGCACCTCAGTTATGAGTGCAATCTGTCAAACATTTTTAAGGAAATCATACAGACTAGGTCAGAGTCACATTTTATGCCCTTTCTAATGCCAAACATTAGTGTAAAAGTTTTACTGGGGTTGCACAAAATGAGAGACATTCCTTTTATAAGGTAAGTTTTCAGTAATGCCAGGAACATGGCAGGTATCCAAATTCTGGGTATTCATATATTTTTCTGACATTTTTCATTAGAGCACAAGATTTTTTTGGGCATATTCTGAACTTTTGAAACTTCGAACTTTCCTAACGATTTCTCTACTTTATAACAAAAGGTCAAAATCTGGCAACACCAGACTTTGCATTAATTTAGGAAAAAAACTGATGTGGGTACATCTCTGACGCAACGTAAGAAACCTGCCCTTAAGGTTAGAACACCTTTAAATTCATCAAAAGTATTTGCTACAGATTTAGAAGTTAGTACTTAGCTAGATACATTTAAGGACCATAACACTCCTACACATTCACTTCTAGCTATTCAATCCAGGCTTCTCCTGTGGAAATACAACAGATGAAGCTCTCCTGACCTGACACTGGCCATAGAAATTTTGTCTGGTCTTTCTTAGCTGCTGTGGGAGAACAGAAGGGTCAGTTGGACAGAACTCACATTTCAGGAGAGCCAATGACCCAGCTGCGGTCCCGGCTCTTCAAGCCCCCCAGGCTGTCCAGCCGATCATCCTTCTCCTCACTCAGGCTCCGCTTGGTTGGTGGCGGAGTCTTCCTCTCCTCGTGGATGGAAAGTCGTTCCATGCTGCTGTACACCTGCATGCAGCAAAAGATCCTTCTGTGCAGGGAAAGCCAGCCCACGGGGCCTTTTCTTAGCAGGGGGCAAAATCCCCTCTCGAAATTTCCCCCTGAAAGCTTGGACTTGGTAATGTTCTTTGACCAAATAACGCAGTGCAGGCGTGACATGCTCAAGGTGTGCCAGTGAGGGAAGGAAAAAGGCCCAGCTTCGGAAACACTGAAATGCTTTTCTACAACAGCACCCAATGCCTCTCCTTTGAAAACACATCAGAAATACTGACAAACTTTGTGAAATGACTTGATTTTTGGTTTTAACGATTCTCAAATCTTAGAGGAGCTGTTGCTAAAGACAGCTCCACAACTCTTGAGGGGTGGCATCTGGATCTTGAAATCTTGCTACACATATTCACTTCAGTGATAGGCATCATGCTCATGACCCCATTTCATTATCATCAGTCTATCAGCATTGCCCCAAGCTCATTTCAGAACAAAAAAGTCCTGCCCTCCTCAAGGAATCTACTATAATGCTGACAGCTTAATGAAAGTGCCTTTCTTAGTTTTACAGCCGTCTTTAAATAATTAAATGATTAAGCAAAAAAATCTATCCTTTTAAAACTACACTTGACTGTGGACCTAATTTACATAAGAAGAGATTAATGAAAATAATGTTATTAAAAATTCAGAGCATCAACAAGATAACTATTAATAAATCATATGGCTGAATTGTCAGACAAGAATTTCAAAATATAATGAGCCTTTTATGCCTCCCACATTACAAATGCTGTATAATTTTCCAGGTCTTAAAATAAATTCATTAAAAGTGAACTTTCTCTCTTTGTGGCAAAAACACTGAACCCTAAAGAAAAGCTTCAGTCTAACAAATGAGTAATACTGAGGGTGAGAAAAGGCAGAGAAAAAAACCCTTACATACTCATGAGAACTTTTTCAAAACACCAACTAATCCTCAGGTCCAATTTTAAACATACTTTTAGTGATGCAAATCAGGAGCAACTCTATAAAATTAAGAGTAACTTATTTCAACCACTGTAGCCTGGATGAGGACAAAGAACAAACTGGTCCTTAAAAACTGACTTCAGCAGTGGAAAACTGAAGGAACTGTTGAGAAAAACCGAAATACCTTTCAGAGCTCCTAACTAGAATTCCTACTCCCATGTCACTAATAGGGAAATACAGTTCATAAAGTGGCTGCCTCTAAAGAGCATTTCTCCTCCCTTCTGCCCCTCCCAAACATATTATATTTTATCAGGAAGACCAATGTACTCCCTTCCTTTAGTTATGTATTTGAAAATACCAGAGGTTTTATGTTTTGTAGAACTCAGGTCATTCTTGCTGCTTTCCTCTGGACTTCCTTTTACTGGTAAATGTTAATTTTCAAGAATATTGCCCAATACAAACCAGAATACCCCAGTGAAGGCCTTCCTACTGATAAGCCCAGTATGTAAAATTATTGCTTCAATAATTTGGCAGATCTAACTCATGAGGGACTATGTGCCCAGACCCTTCTCTTTGAAATTGTCACCTTACTTTTTGCTCTTTAGGCTGTATTTGAGACAATGAGTGATGTAAACTTCACTCATGTTCTTACCCATTGTGATTTTAGACCCTTATTCCAAATGTCAGAATCCATTTTCATTCCAAAACCATCTTGTCACCTATGGAAAGTCCTTTCAGAATGACACTGCTCCAAGCAAGTAAGTTTTTGCTCCCTATGCCAGCATCCAAGTCATTCATAAAAACATCAAACTGTATCAGATGCAGAAGAGACCTCCACAATACCCTGCATATTGGTGAAACATTAGGAAACATAAAATGCTGTTTCTCCAATTATTCTGGTACTCACCTTCTGACAGGCAACAGACTACCAAAGAATTAAGAACTTACACAGTGTTCTCTTTCCCCAGTGAATACTACCCACCATGAGATCCCACAGAGCACCCACATGGTTAAATCTGCCCCATACGAAGCAAAGGAACCACGTTCCTCTCCAGGTTGTTCTCTTTCAACAGGTTAGCATGTCCCTACCTTGCTGAACCTGGGTGAGCACGAGGAAAACTGCCGAATTTCCACATGATCATCATCATTAGTGTCCTCCTCTTCTTCTGAATCCAGGTGTTGGTACCGTTCTGAACGGGCTGGGAATAAGACATGGCACTTACATCAGTGTGGGGAGTGTTGGTAACTCACACCTCAAGCATTGCTACTGGTCTGCTTCAACAACTTGGAGTGTTTATACACCATGCAGGGTATTTCCCCTAATACTGAAACATACCCAGACAGTTTTTGCTCATTCTGTGCAATTGCCAGTGAATAATATCTCCTCAGCACTGAATTTATCTTATCCTGTCAGCTGTATTCCATTCTGGAAGCAGCTGATACTCAAAAGGTGTCTAACCCTGCGGACCCTTTGTGGTAGGGATATTTATTCCCTACAGCAAACAATCACATGGAAGGAAACATGGAAACAATTCACTGTCCACTTTCCAATAAACAGCTTTTTGATTGTACAAAGTCTGTCCTGCATACATACATACAAGTCTACTTAAAAAAAAAATAAAATTTTACCCCAAAAGAAAATCTCCTCTTCTCCTTACTGCAACTAGGAAAAGGATTAGGTTTTGTGAAAGAAAATGGGCAAGCAGCCAATATGCAAAGCTATTTTTAATGCAAAAACTTATTCCAAAGAGATTTCGTGCTTCGAGATTTGCAGCACTGGATTTCTAAGCCAGCCACACTGGATTTTGTGGGGTGGGCACTAATAAGTTTGGCTACAGAAAGCTGATAGCTACACTGAGCCAGATTTGCTGCACCACATCAGCCAGAAAGCTACTTTTATATATTTTAACATTTTCTGCATTAGGGTTTTTAACAACGCCAACTCCTATTGGTGTCTATGTGAGATATTTCCTGATGTGAGAATTCCAGCCTTTATAAAGGACTCACATCAAGGTCACCCTGATGCTGAGTGTGCCTGGGCACGTGGAGGGTTTCCCATCCTTCTGACTTGACAGACCCAGTGGTTTTGCTTTTGCCCACCAGGATCTGCCCGTGGCTGCTGCACTGGGTCTCTGCCAGTCGCTGGCCCAGCTCAGTGACTGAAGTTTCCACACACTGTAAGTCCAGTGAGTGGTGAGAACACCCCACCACACGTCAGTTTCTCCATGTATGTTGTACCAATACAACCTCCTTACATGTAAGACCCCACCTCTGCCCCCCTCTGCACAGCTTGACTCCAATTGCTCTCTGCAGCAACCACAGAGAGATTTCTCAATCCACCTCTCTCTCCCATCCTACCTCTCCAAACAAGCTCCAGCCTAAAAGCCCCTTCCCCAAACTGGAAGAGCACTATCTCAATGGAATCACTGCTTGTGCAGTGTGAGAGCCAAGAGGCTGGAGGCAGCTGCTCTCTCCCTCCTTTCACTCTCAACAAAGCACAGGAGCTGGGCAGAAATGTGCATGACACAGATTCAACCAGTCCCATGGCCCCAAGATGGGGGAGATTCCACTGATGTAGAGCAGAAATTCCCACATTTCAGGAAACTGAAACAGCCAGTCTCCCATTCTGCAGCTGGAGAGGGAGAAAGACTTCATCTTTCCACCTGCTCAGCTCCCCAGGTCAAATGAGAAAAATTAGGGAACAGAGGCTCTGGGAACAGAGACTTCTCCATCCCTCCTGTGACACTCCTCCCTTCTCTCCCCAGAGCACTGACTCTGTCTGGTGCTTATCTTGAAATACCAGGAATCTTACATAGCACTGATACCATGGCAGTTCCCAGACATTTATATACACCAGTCAGACACTTCACTTCATATCTCATTAGAGTCAGTAATACTAAAATAAAGTGATACACTTGCAGTGGAAATAATTTAAATTACTTTAAATCTCTTAAGAATTTTCCCCACATACTTGTCTTCAAGGTCTTGGGTTTGTTTTGGGTTTTTTTAAAAACATTTACTGGATGAAAACAGTCACTAGGGAAAGATCATATTGCTCAAAAACTCAAGGAATTTGGATTTACCAAATGCTTTGGAAGAAGTTTAATAAACCCAGCATGACAATGGCAGCACCTCTCACTGCAGGGCCATGACTAGCAGGACCACAGGCACCAGTGAAAGGCCAACTGACTCCAGCAGCAACATTTTTTCATTTAAAATTAATTTGCCTTCAAAGAAACCTTACTTGGCATTCAACAAGAACTTTTTAAAGCAATTTCCATGAAGTGTTTTATTCAATTTCTAAAATGACTTATCTCTAACGATTTCAAAAGTGAAATATGCACAAGAAATATGACGCTGTTTAGGCCAAATCTTTAGTCTTACTGTCAAAATAGCTTGTGTCATCCTCAGATTCCAACTGTGGGATGAATTCAGCTTTCTGCCGGAGTAATCCATTCCAGTCCAAATCTTTAAAGAACCGGTGCTGCTTCACTTCAAATGCACTACCTGAAATAAGAACCTTTTATTGCAGAGTATTTCTTTCAGCATTTGCATAACATGAAAAACAAACCCTAAAAATATCAAAAGCCTGAGAGAATGTACTCGAGTACTTTTAAGACACACATTTTCCAGGAATTTTGAGAAACAACTTATCCTTTTACCAAAGTGGTCATCCAGGATAAAACCTGAACAAGATTTCCTCCGTCCCACCTTCTCTTCTTCTTTAGCAACAACACATGACTAAACTGTCTGGAAGACAGCATCTGCTGTTGCATTCCACAGCAAGTTCCAAGATTAAAAACTAACACCTTAATTTAAAATTTTCAAACTCTAAACACCATCTTATTCATAACTGAATAAAGAGAACAAACTCAGAGAGGCACTGAGAATGTGAGTGACAACTCACAACTCCATTTTTGTGAATAAACTCATTCATGTGCCTAGAACAAGACAGGGCTCACCTATCTTCCTGAATTAGTATCTTTTGTTATTAAGCTCAGAAGCTTGGGTACCCAGAAGGAAAAAGTAAAGACTATCTATCTACCAGTATATGCATTTTTTTCAAATGAAATTAATATTCATAGCAGATGCTACTGTCTTTTTAGAAAAGAAAAGAACATAGAGGAAAAGAGATAAAAGGTTTGCTGAGTGCCAGTGGCACTACAACATGCCAAGTGAAACAGCAGTCTCAGCACTACAGGTATATAAGAAATAAAAAAAAAAAAAAATCAGTCCATCAACTCATTTTATAAGGCAAGAAACTCTACATCTTTTCCATGACAGCAACATCTTTCAAGTACAAGGATTTTAAGTAGAGAAGAACATGTGAAAACCATCTGATATCATTATTAATTCATGATCTATTCATCACCCTTGTGTGCACATGTGCTAAATCTGCTGAATACATGTGCCTTTTGGAACTGTTATATATTTATCTCTAAGGTTTTTTTTAATCCTTAAAGTGTAGTTTTGAATTGAAAATCCCAAATTACATTAAACTAATCAAATCAACGAAAGATGAGCTGTGCTATGAAGCCACAGTGTTGCACAAACTACTTTAAAACAAGAGCGTAGCTAGAGATTATTTACTATGAGGAAATGAGAAGTGTTGGCTTGTAAAACTTTAAATCTGACATTATAATACAGAAAGACTGACATACATATCTGACTTTGCCAAAAAGATTATCAGACTTTGCTGTATGTTTGGAGAATTCTACACTACAGGCCTCTAGGAATGGGAAAGTTTTCATTTATTTTATTACACCCAGGAATTCACATCCATGGCAGGGATTAAGCCCCTACTCCAAGAGAATTTCAAAGAAATCTGATTATACACTGTTCAAATGGAGACACAACCTTCAAACCTATAATGGAACAGCACAAATCAGAGAAGTTATGTTGCCAAGCTGACAGTGCCCCTTTCCTGTTTCCCAGACAAGACAGAAATATCTGCCTGGCTCATGGACATTTGACACTAATTCCCAGAGCTCCACCACACTGAATCCAGTATGAACTGCTCCCCAGCTCTAGATGAGAATTCCTCAACACGAGTGGGTGTGCACATTGGTAAGGCAGCTCCATGCCCTGCCTCTGGACAGTGCTTTCCTGTGCACAAGGTTCTTACCTGTTCCCATTCTTTCCAGAGGATTTTGGCGGAGAAGCTTAGAAATGAGGTCCTGGGCATCTGGTGGCAGAGCATCATCTCCTTCTGGCCAGGCAATTTCATCTGGGGACAGAAAGAGACTTGACATTTTCTACCAGCTTCCTAACTAATCTGAATAACCATTCACACTCCTGTACCTCAAAGTGCAGCGTTGAGAACTGCCCCAGAAGCGTAAATACCTTGAATTCAGCAGCTTAATATAATTCAAGCATTGACATTTTCCAAAATGCATAAAATTCAGCATTAGCTAAAGCTGCTGTCAATCCAAGCAGTGCTTGTGGAGACAAAAAAAAAAGCTTTAAGGACTCTATTAATAAAGTATGAAATGGGACTTCCATGACAATCCACAAAGACAGTGACAATACTGTGGCTGTATCTCCTGCCTGCACATTCCAGAGTCTTTATACTTGGAACAGAGAGAACAATTCACAGGTAACGATTTCATGCATCATATTTAGTGCTTTGCTGAAATTTGCTTTTTACAAAGGACATTTGCCAAGTGTGTTAAAAATTTACTGCTTCAGAAAGCACTCCCAATAGGAAATGGTTTCACTGGCATATTCACTGATTGAACACCAAGCAATTGTCTGTCCAACTCCAAGCATGAGACAGGTTTAGAAAGCCACAAGATGTGAAGGTGCTGAGTACAACAACTTCAATGTATTGTGCTCATAATTTCCTTTCATTTCATTTATACAAAATTACTAATTGACTGGCATTTGGACCTACAAAAACAATAACCAAAATCAGCCTGAATTAGACCAGTTGGCGGCTACTCCTTTCATATCCTCCATCATTTAAGTTAAAAGATAGAAAAATGTCCAGATATTTTTCCTCAATCCCAAAAGAATTTGTATGACTCCCACACCATGACAGAACTACTTAGGAAGATGTTAAGAAACACAACAAGTTTCCATAGCTGAAATCAGATGGCGCCTACTTTGTTACACAGAAAGTTAGAAACACCAAAATTAAACCCCATTATTTTATACCTAGTCCTTCATGACTAAACCATGGATCCTCAATACTTTCAAGGCACATTTTGAAACCCCTTCAGAGCCAGAGCAGAAACTTACCACTGATCACTTGTCCAAACAGCTCTTCAGGTGTGTCCCCAAAGAAAGGAACGCAGCCGACCAGGAACTCGTAGAGGATAATTCCCATGGCCCACCAATCCACGGGCTTCCCATAGCCCTGGCGCAGGATCACTTCTGGTGCAATGTACTCTGGAGTCCCACAGACCTCGAAAGAAACAGGCAAGAAAGCAAAAAATTTACAAATTGCCAAATTCATGTCAAAGTTTATTTTGGTTTTGGTTTTTTTTTTTCCTTTCCTTCCTCCCTCAGAGCTTTACAACGAAGTTATCAATGTTTTGCCACTAACCACTTCATGCTGTGAACTACTTCCATGGAGCAAGAGTCTATATTTGAAGAACACATTACCTGCACAGAAATAACACCACCTGAAATTCAATGTTCCTAGTGTGGACATGCCAGCTAAATAGTTCTTTGGTGCATGCATGGGAAAGCATATGGGAAAAATGCATATTCTGTGTGTTTAGGTCTGACAGCTTGATGGATGTCTGCTGGCACAGCTACAGCTATCAGGAACCAAGTTTTGACAAACCTCTCACATCTCTGTGCTAACAGAATTTAGTTTCACAGATGCAGAATTAGCAGCACAGCATGATTACACACTTCAGCCTTAATCTTGGGAGGTACAGCTGGCATGGACAATGGTTAAGGAAATTACCTTGGAAGATCTAAGTTGCCTGGGGCTTAGAAGCAGCAACAACAATAACAAAATAGTTTTAAAAAATATAACACTGTGAAGTGCAAGAATATGATCTAATGACCTAGGAGAGTTCTGCTAAAAAGCATCCTTACTCAGAAGCAAAGGAAGACAACACCACAGGATGATTATGAATTAACACTTGGCAGAAATAAAAAATTCAGCTGAAAAATTCAGAAGAGAGAAGCATTTTTTAATCCCATTATACAAGGCACTGGTGAGCCTGCATCCAGAACAGTTCCTTCAACTATGCCCAGAAAATATCAACTCAAGCAGAAAGAGTTACATGGAAGAGCTGTTCATTCATCAAAGGAAAATCTATCTTGTTAGCTACAAAAACTTAGCTGGTTAAGCCTAGCAAAATGAAGGCTAAGGAGAAAAATGACCCTTAGTAAATATCATGGGGATAAAAATCAATGTTTAAGCCGTTAAACAAAATTACAAGAAACATACAGAAACTTGCCATGAACTTTCTAAGCACCAGAAGGGGGAGATCGTGGAACAACCTTCCAGCAAAATCCATGTTACATCCCTAAACCAACTCCTGTTTACACCTGCACTGCTCCCTGGGCAACCCTTGCAGTATCCTAAACTAAGAGCTGAAGTGTATGACTCCTAAACAAGAAGCTGAAATAACAAACAATGTCAATTTATGTACAAACATGACAACAAACTTGTACCTTTCCCTCCCATTTTAAAACGCACAGCACAGCATCAAGTCAGAGGAGTGCTACAAACTCTGTTCTATCCAAGACAGAATCCTACATCTGATCCCACATCAACAGACAAAATTTTCCAGCTTACCTGCTTGTCCAGGAATTCCCTGGTATCCTTCTCAATGTGGCCCTCATAAAGATTAGTTGTAAGACTCATTAACCCAATTTTGGACAGTCCAAAGTCTGTTAGTTTAATATGACCCATTGAAGTTATCAGGAGACTAAAAGAAAGAGAAGTAAAATAATGCAATATTCATTTAATTGCTTCCCAAAAGCAATTTAAAACAAAAAGAACACAAGATAGTGCTAAGGAAGATCTCAATGTTACATCCCCATTAAACACCTGGAAAAAACCTCCTATGCAGCCAAATATCACAGAGCAGATAAGGCAACAAGGGGTGAGACTACCTTCTGCCATAATTTCATCAGTGTAGCCACAGCTTTGAGATAACACCTGAAGACATTCCTCACACCCTTTCTCAGTGCCTACCTGCCTCTACATCAGTAGCAAGAAACTCCATAAAAGCTCCTGCGTGTCAGATGCTGAGGATCAGTGCTGTCTCCAGCCCCCATGTCCTGTCACCTACAGAGAAAGCCCCTGATGGACTGGCTCTCTTCCCCCTGAGGGGCAAAGACTTACTTATCAGGTTTCAGGTCACGGTGAACAATCCCATAATTGTGTAGGTACTCCAGTGCCAGAACAGTCTCAGCAAAATACATCCTGGCCATATCAACAGGTAGGGCACCAATGTTCTTGAGAAGTGTAGCACAATCGCCTCCTAGAAAGAAAATATTTGCACATATGGCATGTTGAAATGGCAAATATCAGTAAGAAAGAACAGCTATGGGTCTGCAGTACAAGTTTAGACTAAGTTTTCTGGAGGCTGTCCCTCCCAACCCTGCTAGCATGAATTCTAAAGATCTCTCTATACTCTGTCTTGAACCTAAAACAAATATTAAAATCATAGAAAAATTGAGATCCATCTGTTGGGCAGGCTTGGACATTAATTGTACAGATGTCATCTGCAAACTGAAGGAAGCCTTGAAGAAAATAAGTCCGTGGACTCCTGACTCAAGCTTCCTTGGGAACACTGGCCACACATCTCATTCAACCTTCATTTCTACTGGCAAAGAGGAATTCATATTAATATTTGCTATTGTCAATACATCTGATTTCATTCCATTAATTTATCTGAAAGAGCACTGATACAATAACTATAATCTTATTTCTCAAACATCCAGTCAAGCAAGCCAGGCATAAGAAATTAATCCTATCCACCAGTGGATATTGCTTATAATAAGATATACGGATAAAGTAAAATCAAATTATATTTCAAAGAATAAGCACACCAAACAATGAAAAAACCAACTCCAGCATAAAACAGCACTTCATTTTTATAAAGGCTGCTAAGGAACAAAGAGTTGTGTTTCTCAAGTCTGCAGTGTCAAGCAAATGTGCTATGGATCCAGCCACGCCATCCCACAGGAGGGAGAGAGGGTTTCCTTTCCAATGAAGACTGGGAAGTTCATGCTCATTTCTGACCTCAGCAGCGAGGCTCAGCTCCACTGCAAACACGTTTTATCAGTCACAGGGATTCACAGCCTACATCCATCCCAGCCAAGGCCCCTTTGGAGGTGTGGGTAATGACAACCATACCTTCCACGTACTCCATAACCATGCACAGGTGCCGCTTGGTCTCAAAGGAGCAGAACATGCTGACCACAAAGGGGTTCTCAGCAAACGTCAGGATATCCCTCTCCACAAAGGCCTGCTGGATCTGGTTTCTCAGGATCAGGTTCTGTTTGTTGATCTTCTTCATGGCAAAACGCTGGCGGGTGGTCTTGTGCCGCACCAAATACACCGCTCTGCAAAAAAAAAAAACCCACACACCAAGAGGAAAGGTCCATTTTCAGTTCAAATTGGTTTGTTGTGGTTTAAGTGTGGAGTTCTTTGTGGTTTTGTTGGGTTTTTTTAAACAGTGATTGTAACTGTTTTGAATGGATCATGACAGACTTATCCATGACTCCATAAAATCCCATTTCAGTGGCAAGCTTCCCTAGAAAAGGAGGAACCCCATGATGCTTCCTTCCCCCAAAGCTACTCTGACTTCTTGAATAAAGCAGCATTTTTGTTGATGTGACAAACAAGGAGATATTTCAAACAGTGATGCCACAAACTTCCATAAGCACCATTGCAGAGCAGCATGTATTTTTCAACACTGTAGGCAGCACTGCACTTAAAAAGTTGTCCAAAAATCTATGGAAGCAGCACGAGTTCTTTCCAAGCTCCATAAAATTCATTTGATGCAGCACTGTCACCAGGGACTTCCTTCAGTAAAGTATCTCTTACACTTCTATCATTTGCAGATCATTAGATTCCTGCACATTAATAATACAGTTTGCAAATAAAGTTTTCATCCAGTCTGCCTGCCTTATTGAATCAGTACTTGTTTCTTTTTCTCTGGAGTACATTACATTTAATGTGGTATTGTGTCTCACCAGCCACTGCCTATAAAATACACCCACATAAAGACATGTGACTAACAGCAAAACTACCACTTTCTCTCTCCCCTGTTTACAAAGTTACATGGAGTTTGTGCAGAAATATGGCTGAAAAGAGTTAAAATATTTTTGTCTAATAATATGACTCTTCAATATACTCCACCACGTCTTCACTCATTAAAAACCATGCTTGCACTTTTCCCACATATAATTTTTAAAAAGTGAGTTGATATTAACTGAGCACCCACTTCCACAAAACACTCAAGCACATGCTCAGGTTTTGTTGTTATGACCTACTGAGTATCACTACCTTTCAGTAACAGCCTAATGACCTCACTGGTAAGGATTTATGAACTGCAAAGAGTGAAAAACTGCCTTTTAAAATTCTGGGTAAGTTTGCATGTGTGGTTAAAATTGTAACCGACTGAATTCATACTTGATTCTTCAATGGATAATAAAATCTAATAGCCTTTCTCATGTATTATTCCTCACAGCAGAATTACCCCAGTGTAATTCTAGCACTTCTTTTAGCATTTGAAGTGCTCACCAACAGCCACATAGGTTATATGTATAATTTAAATACATGAAAGAAATGGCATCTCCCAGAAGAATGCAGAAGATATGACAAGTGTGGAACCTCTGTAAGACCCAAGTGAAATTACTTAAAGCTTTGGACCCAACAAAACCCAGACATTTGCCAAACTTTGCTAAAGCCCTTTGCTGGGTAGGACAATAACAGCATTTTTGTCTAATTTAAACTCTCAAAGTCTTACCCATAAGCACCATTACTGATTAGTTTAATAGTTTCAAACTCTTCTTCAGACGGAGTTTTCTTTGACTGGACAGAGGCCCCACGGCTCTGGGGAAAGACGACAAGAAAATGGAAATCAGGAGCAGGAATGACTTAATTCTATATGGGAGATTTTTTGTCCTTTCCTTCTTTAAGCGCCCATTAACTCAAACTCAATCATTTTCTAAACTTCTGGAGCCCTCAGCTTTAGGACAATTGTCTGTATCCTTAGGGTGTTTGCAGATTCCCTCCACAATTATAAGCACAAAAAGTCAGTGGACTGTAAGATTCAGGCCTTTTCTTAGTATTACATTTTAAAAAAAACCAATAAAATAAGGATCTTTGAAACTTAGCCAGTTACATAATTATATTTTTCCAATGGTTTTACTGAAGTCAACTCTTTTCAATACCCATCACATTTTACAAATGTAGATATAAGAATTCCTCCAGATGATTTTCATTTGTAACTTCAAAAATTAAAAAAAAAAATCCATAAAACTTGGTAATAATGCCTATTTGCATCTTTTAAACATTTTACCACCACCGTATAAAGATTTTCACATTTTTATGAGCATGTACTCTAGTTTTAATATGAGCTTTTAAATGTCAGCACTTTTTTTTTTTTTTTTAAATTACAATTACTCTGCATTATAATTAATTCTTTACTGTAGACTACTTCTTTTGAGAGAAAAAAAAAAGTGCTAGACAGAGTGAGTATATTACTGCTTTACCTCGACTGAATCATCTGTCTCGGGAGTGTCTGGGCTGTCATAGCTATTCAACTGGGCCATTTCTGAAAAGAAAGAGGAAAGATTACTCCTAATGATCTCAATCAAACACTATTCTCTTTGTTTATACAAGAAAACCAGGATTTTAAGAGGTGCTTGTAGATGATGAAGGACAGTTTCTCCCTCTGTAAAAAGTCACCCCAATTATACAGTGATAACCTTTAACATCTTGTATGCTTCAGGCAGTATTTTATATGAAGACGAATAAAATTAATTGTTCTAATTTCAGCCTGACTTACTCTAGATGGTTTCTATAATAAGTAAAAGCAGTAAATGCATGTTTGGGGAAAGTGCTGGCCAGTTAATATTAAAACCTATTCCACACATGTATATCTGCATGTAGCCTGGTGGCACCTCTGTGCTCCAAGAAGAAAAAGCATCACTTTTCAAACAGCTGCCCTCCACGTGACATGGCTGATTCTGCAAAATGCTGAGCAGCAGCAAAGTAGGGGAAAGTCACTTAGTTTAGGCTACTCAGCTGTCACAGGAGATGCTGTAAACTTTGCAAGCCCAAATCCTACTCTAGCTACAAGTCTCTGAACAGACGCCACTGACATTTCTGGGTGCCCTCCTTACAGAAAGGAAATAAGGCACCTTGACATCTCCCCACATTTCTAAAGAAAAATTACTTTAGTAAGGGGAATTAGCTATGGAAAGGTTCTCTCCCATGACAGGGATCAAAGGAAATTTCTCTTTAATGTCAGATTTCAACAAATGCTATTAAATTGCATTTAGCAATCTTTGGTAGAAATTTTCCCAAAGAGCTCTTCACTTGAAGTCAACCTGTCACTGTCATTCCAGTAAACACCAGAGAAGTTAAACTAGTCCTAGCCAGACTACTAATTTATGTTAAAATTATGCTCTCCTGAGATAACAAGGAGTATGGTTCAATCACTGAAATATTCCACAGTAACCTCCAGTCTCTGTCACACTTTCTATTGTTGCTGAACAAGCTGTGCATGCTCAGAGAACTTGTCATTTCAGCCAGCAAAGTGCCAGGCAGAAATATTAATTCACTACTTCTAGAGTTACAATCTTCTGGGCCAATGTATGTCTATATTAAGTTTACCATATGCAATTCTGGCACCTTGCACAAAAGCTGTTTCTGTCCTTATATTGCTCTCTTTGGTTTGGCTGCTACACAAGATGTAAAACTTTAATCTCACCTCCAGCTAGAGATTCATACTCATCTTGGTATCTTACGGAAAATCACAAAAAACCACGCTTTTCCCAGTGAGGATAATCAAGTGGGATGACAGGACCAGGCCACTAGCAGGCCAGGCAGATCAGAAAAATAACAAGTAAATTTACTTCTACTGTCCAACAGCACAGAGAAAACAGTTAAATCATAAAGCCATTTTCTAACATTGTTTCAGCTATAATACAGGGAGACATTATTAACATCATAAGTAAAGAACTGTCACTATTGATGTGCCATCCTTACCCCAGCAACATTCCTTTGAGACATGAGGCTGGAAAGGACAGTCTAGAATTTGACAGCAAACAGGAAAATAAGGAAAAATGGCCAGAAATTGAATCAATAAAATAAAAGCATCCTTCAGCTATGTAGTGACCAAGAGATGTTACTATCATTTCAACAGTTTGGAAAGTACATAAGTAGAGTTCTCACCCTCCAGGGGATCCCTGGTGAGGCCCAGCTGGCTGATAATATATCGAGGAATGTCGCATTTAATTCCTTGCCCTTCTTTGGCATGGCCCTCTGCAGCTTCCAACAAATGGTAGAACTCCTCAGGATCAAACTCCTACAGCAAAGCAGTGAGAGACACAGAGAGAGGTAAATGATGCAGCTTTACAATTATGGAAGGTTTCTCCCCCATAGAGGGGAATCCTCAGAAACATCCAAAGTTAATCCTGGTCTCAGGAGTGATGCAAAACATTTCCAGTTACAACAAATAAGTCAACACTCCCCACTCTGCTCTGCAAAACCAATAGACAGCTACATCCCACGGGGTGTCCACAGACTTAGATCTGCAAATCAAAACAGGACAAGGACTGTAGGGACTTTCTACAAACCAAACCCAAACTTCCAAAGTTTTGTTAACATAAGTGCCAAGCGTGGACACAACTCCCAGTTTTGTCACATTAAGATGTGCCAGGGAAAGGTCTGTGATGAGAACTGAGGCACCACCTTCTGCCACCTCCATCTGACAGGTGAGTTAACCCAAAATAACCCTTTTGTGCTGTCAGATGTCACTTCTGATTGAACCATACACCCACCCAATCCTGTCACTGTCCTAACTTCAGCAATTGCTAATAAAATTATTAATAAAACAACTTTCTTCATAAGAAGTACTACTGCCTTATTTCTTGTACTCCACAGTACAGGATCACTTTAGCAACTCAGTCTTAGTGCATGTGATCTCTCAGGCCAGAAGAGGTCACAGAGGGTGTGATCTCTTGCACTGGACTAAGAGATACAGCAGGAAATAAAGGACAAGCTTTGGGCAGCAGGAGCACTCTGCTAAGAAACAAGTTCATCAGTTAACTTTAGCTCTCCCCTCGACAAACCTCATCATTCACCAGCAATGAGCAGCTTCACCAACACTCTTCAAAAAGTTTCCAGTGAAATGGGAGGGTGAAAGGGGAAGAGTTTCAGCACAGAGCTGAGCATGCACAGATAACAGTGAGGGCATCAGTAAAGAACTGGTGTGTGGTCAGCAATGTAAGAGAAAAAGAGCACAGAACTGCAAACAAGAAAAGGAAATTAGAGCTTGTAATGATGTGAAGAGACTTGAACAGAGAACAGATGCACTTTCCCATGATTGCTCCCAGCAATGCTGCTTGGATAGAAGCTGTCACCAAAGACAGCAGCAATGCAAGAAACAAAGTTCCTTCCCAATTCCTCTGGAAAAGGATGAATCCACAGTCTCACAACTGGCAGAGAGCAGGAGCCAGACCAGAGAGAGAGATGGTCACCAGAATGCAGTGAAAGGGATGGTGGAGCCAAGGAAGGACTTCTCAAGGTACGACTGCAGGTCACTTATTGGTGAGTAAATGACAGAGGGAAAAAAACAACTTGGTAACATAAAAAACCCAAATATATAAAACATTAAAGAACTATATAAATTCCAGTTCTGACTTCTTTATGGTAGATTTAATAATTTGAATACACAAGAATGAATCCTACTAAGGGAAGGTAGGTGTTATGGAAAAACAAACTGAAAAACAAAAATTAGGTACTTTTTCCCAAAGATGGTTTCAGAGATGCACAAACCACATTATTATTTTCTTGGAGCCTCAGAGATTCAGTCTGTCAATAAACATTTCATAGTCCAGCAGTTAATACAAAGACTGAAACCAAACAGCTGAAATTTAGAATACTTAAACGCCTTCATCTGCATTAAAATAATCACAACCATCACAAGAACTGACTATATGGTCACTTACTTCATTTACAAGGAAGAAAGAAGAATGAGCTGTATTACTAAAGTTAACCTTAATACTAAATTAGAGAAGAACTGTTTATAAATTCATATATAATTGAAGCTAAGGGCTGAATTACAGAAATGTATGTTAAAAATAAAAATGAAATTTAGTTCTCAAAAGCTATTTAAACAGTTACTATATTTCTTGTTTTATGGGATAAAAGGAGCATTAATGCTTAATTCCTCATGTCACCAGATTAAAATATCTATTTGGAAAAAGAAAATTGCTAGAAAGGCAATGTAGGCTGAAAAAACCAGGTTAAGACTAATCCACAGATACAGATACGATTTCAATACTTTGGAGTCTGGCCACTTCATTCTCAAGGTTGTCACTACATACTTTGGAATTCATTACTCAAATCTCAGTGACCTCACTGCTTCCACCTGCTCCCACTCACTTTGCAGAACACCAGGTGGAGAAGACACAGAAGAACGTGGAGAGCTCTTGATTTGCAACTAAGAGCTGCCCTGAGTTTGGAACTCTTTGCAGGAATAGACATGGGTGCACAAGGCTTTCTGAGGTTCCAAGTTTTCCTAGATGATGAGTGTACACAAGCAAAAATGACAATGGTGAATGCAGCAAATACAAACACAGTGAGTTTAAATTTATCTCCTTTCTCCATTGTCTTCACTTCCAAAATAAATTTTGAAGAAGTGCTGGAAGATAACTAGGAGTCACAAAAACTCATCTAAATCACAAATATGGTTTGAAAACCAAAGAACTCCCAGTTTGAATGGAATTGTGCCTGAGATTTTCAATGCAGTCGGGTGGAGGTTTCTTGAATCAGTAAGTGAAGGTATCTCTCTTGCTGGTTGTGCAGCCAGCTTCCTCACTGACACTGGCCTCCCTTGCACTGTAGGGCTCCCAGCAAAGTGATGCATCTGTCAGCTGTGGAGGAGGAATACAGAACTCTCCAAAGTTTTCAGAACTTCTGCAGGTGTTTCCAGAAACTGGTATCACTGGTAAGATCAGATCACTCTTGTCTACTCTGTCAAAGAAAGCTCCACAAAACTCAGTCATCTTCCAGTGACTCCAGGGATAAAAGTCACCCATGGACACACTGACCACAACATAACCCACATGTTAACTGTGCTTTTACAGCCAGCCACAGATTGCTAATCCAGCCAACTCTGCTGATGCCTCAAACACCTGTAGCATCCCTGTGTGCTCTGACACACCAGAGAACTTCGTCCTGTTACTACATAAGTTTCCACTGTAGATTTGTGACACCTCACAATTTTTGGTGACTTCCCTACATTCTCACTAATTTTTCAACATCCTTTTGACATACAGTCACTGAATTGAACCCTTTCAATTGTGTACACCTCTTTCTATATATATTGATGGTTTATATTAACCCTTTTGCCATGGCATGACAGTGGGAATACAGGTTTTCAAGCTCCTTCTCTACCATACCAAGAAAAGACTTTTGTAGTTGCAGAACTTCAGGACACAGTGGCCTATTTCATTGGAATTGCCTAAACAGTTTACACCATTTTCTAGCACTAAATAAAAAATACATTCTTATTAGTTGAATTAAGTTATAAAAGAGAAGTGGAACTTGTTTTTGCATGTATTCCAATAGCACCAAATAGGATTTCAAACCCAGGCTCCCAAATCTCCTTGGATCTCACACCAGTCTATCCCACTGGAAAACCTGACACCAGGTTTCATCTGGTGGGTCTATAGGTTTGAGTCCCAGAGCCCAAACACCATTTATGTCATGGTGAGGAATTCTTTCCTTAGTGACAGGTCTTCCTTAGCACAGAGCTCTGGACACTAGGCACACAGCACACAGACATTTACAGGCTTCTTACAGTAGTTATTAACAACATGAGCAACATCCAAGTAGCATGGAATGACGTTGACAGCTGGATCTGGCCTCTCAGCCATAAACTTAATACTAAAATATAACCTAGCTGCTGTTGCAGCTGACAGTCCATTGGAGAACTACTCCCAGATTAACGCAAAAGCCACTTAGTACTTCTTTTTTTTTAAATACCAATTTATTTCTCATCAATGTTTTAATGAGAATTTAAAGGTTTGTTCTGAAGGCTTTGTGCCCTTCATCTCCTCAAGTGCACAGCACTCTTTAGATCCTGCACAGCCTCTCCCAGGCCTGCACTCACCAGGCACTCGAGCAGCCGCGCTGGCCGGGCGATGATAATCATCAGCTTCTTCACGAGCTGCGTAACGAAGGCAACCTCGGAGCTCTCCGAGCGCTCGTGGGCCTGTGGGGAGCACAACAGCACGTTATGGTCCTAGCACTGAACTCTGAATTTCTGCATGCCAGATGCTGAACCCAACCACCAGCCCAGGAGCCAATTCAGCAGCAAAAGCATGGCTGGGTCAGGGCAGGCTGAGCTCAGCTCGCCCACGGATGCCAAGGTACACATGGCTTTTCCATCACAACTGACTCCCATTATCATGCAAGAGATATTTCAAAGGATCTATCTGCATTATATCACCTATCAATTATAATATACACAGTGTGGGTTTAGTTTTTTTTTTTAAATGAAAAGAGGAACACTGATTTTTTCAATTTTACCTTCCACACAACACTGATGGCGAGGTAATGACTAACAGACACACATATTTCTGAGCTTTGCTCTCAGCTAGAGTTTGAACTAGGATTTCTCTTCATCATCAAGAAAAACTCAACCTCAGTTTCTCTTCTTTTAGTTTTATCAATCCTGTTGAATAACCCCAGCATTGCATTGTATGTTATGCAGGACCAAGCAAATAAGCAAAGAAAAGAGCATACAAAAACTTAATTCAGAGGATTTAGTCCTGTTACTTCACCGGATTTCAGTATAAAGTCTTAGTTTCAAGATATTTGTGTGATGGGATGTCTTTACAACAGCAAACATACCAAAACAATTATAATTTAAAAAAAAAATACCAAAACCCTCGGAAATTACTCTTCTCTTGATGAAGCACACAATTGCTACATGATGAGTCCTGGAGCAGAAATATAATAGTATTTCATTTCATTGCAGTGTGATAAAAAAATGGTTCCAAAGGCACACAAAAGCTCTTAAACACAGTACAGCTATTTTCCCCCATGGTCTAAAAATTGTGCTTTAACACAGCCACAAATACAGAGTCCAGAAGTTAATACATGAGCTTTTGCTGGCAATGAGCCAGTTACTTATAGGAGTGATATTTTATCCATAGTGCGAGCAGCAATAAACTTAAAAGGTCCATTTAGTGCTGTCCATTAGAACCACCTAAGAAAAAGACATTTATATGTCTGAGGAGTCAAATCACACTGGTGACCACCTAAAAGAGCAATACAGACACAGCGAGCAGAAATACAGAAATATACAAGCAGCATTTTAAATAACTTATCTCTGATACTTTGCTACCAAACAAAAAAAAATATTAAAAAGTTCATTATTTCTCATTTTGACACCAAATGTTGATTGTCTCCTTCTGCACTGATTAGCTGGGGCTAGAATTTTACCCTTGAAGAGAATGATGTATCTGCTAGTTCATTATCTAAAAACAACATCAGAGGTCCTTCCTGGCTATAGAGACTTAAAAAGAAGATTATTTTGGAAATATTGAAATAAGTTGTAATTTCTTTTCCTAATTAAAAGATCTTTTAAAATTATAAAATAGAAAATAATCCCAATGAAAATGATAAATATTCACTTTGTGTCCTCTAATGCATTGTGCAAACTCTTAAGTTACAATATGAATTTTAGAAAGAAGTTAATGCTTTCATATTTTAAAAGCCATTCCAGATCACCAGAGGTTAGCTGCATTGAAATGAATAAATAAAACATCAACAACTTTGTATTATTTGAAATTTGAGCCATGCAATTGGAAAGTCCTTTTCTCCCCCCCCTAGGTAATATGCAAAAAATAGACTATAATAGATGTAATTCATCATTTTGCATCTATTTATACTGTTAAAGAGAACTTAGTCTTTTAAATCAAGTCCTTTTGTTTTCTCCTTTTCTCATCTATGACAATTCAGGCAAAATAATTTAAAAATGCAACTAATTTAATCAGGTGTCTGCTTTGAAAATGAAAAGCTAGACCATGACTGCCAAATGATACAGAAAAGAAAAGGAAAAAAAGAAAAAAAACAAACAACCATTTACAAAAACCAAACACAACTTGTAACAGCCACTCAGCCATCATCTCTGCGCAGCGCTGCTCTTCCAAGATCCTCAGGGAAACTGGCTCCTCTTCCTTCCTCCTCGCACAGGAGAGCCCGGACATCCCTGCAGGGCTCTGGTTTCAGATGTGCCGGGGACTGACAGAGCCCCGGAACGGGAGGGTTCCCCAGGCAGGCTCTGCCTGCTGCTGCTGTGAGCCGGGTGCCAGCTGTGCCGCCCGGGCAGCGCTGCCCCGGCTCCGGGCGCTGGCCTCGGGCTGCCGCCGGCACCCCCGGGCTCCCCTCCCGCCCCAGGGACGAGGGAGAAGCCGCTGGGCTTGGGCAGAGGCTGATGCCATTGCCGCACACGCTGCTGGTGACACGTGTACAGGAGGTAGCCCTGGGTAATTTACAAACCGACTGCCTCATCTGAAAGACCCATCCGTCACTAACTGTGGCTGCTGGGGCATGAAATTAAAATCACTGTCCTCCCCTGGGGTTCAGCAGGACCAATAACTGGGATATGCAAGTCACAACGCTGTAATTGAGCTAATATACTGATGGAAACCAAAACAATAGACCTGCAAAGCCAAGGACTGATAAATTTATGCTCAGGTTCCTACTAAGGAAGCAACCCCAATCAGAATATCCATTTGCCAATGTACAGCATCAGTCACTGCTGTATAATACTCATACCCTCCCCTGCTCCTTTTGTTCCATGCACAGAAACACCTGCAACCCTTCACCTTCCTGCCCAACTGGCTACACCTAGGCAACAGTCATCAGGCCTCTTTTGGCTACTTCTACCTTATTGATTCAGCCAAGTAATAACTGACTATAACCTTCTGTTCCTCAGCAACCTGAGGTTCTAACCCATGGTAACAGGTCAAGAGCTGAATGTCACATGTTATTTTTTATATCAGTGCTTTCTCTTATTTTTTAGTACTTTTACTTTGATGTGAAGTGCAACATTCAAGTTCATGTTTTCAAAAATGAAGAAAATCTCTTAAATTGATTTTTGCTTCATGATTATTTCAATGATGCAGTAAGTTCTTCTGGCTAGAAGACAGTATTTCATGCTCCAAACAAGGGAAAAGATCTCATTTGCCATAGCTAATGAGATTTGTTGGCATGTTATCACAAAAGCCAGGATCTAAAAATCTTCCAAAAGCTTTCTGATTTGGTGCATTTAAACAGCTCATTATGTGCATACCAAAACAGTCTGTTTTACATTCTTACTCTAACTACAATATATTAAAATAAGTTTCCTTTTTATGGTTTGAAATTCTGTGTAAGGTTAGTTAACCAGGTATCAGAATCAACACATTAAAAAATAATTTCAGGAGAATCCATTCTTTCACAGTAAAATGGTAAGAAAATCTGTGGATATTTCTGCCACTTGCTGGCCTCATTATTAACTAATAAAGCATCTTTCCAATCTTTTTATGTTGTAAAAATATGTCACAAAACCCTACAGTCTACTACACAGACCATACAACTGCCCAAGTCAAATAGCTTTTTGAAACACCTTCTAATTGGTATTATTTTTGTACTTGTTGATACTTTACAACCTAAGCAAAGTTAAGATTCTGCCATCAGATCTGGAATAGTCTAAACTTGACTCCAAATGTCCTGCCTTTCAGGTGAGTCCTCCAAAAGAAATAGCATCACCAGTGCAGTCTGCAGGGCAAAGCACAGACTAGGCAAGCAGAGGAAAGAAGTAGCTTTTAAATATTAAAATCTAAAAGATAAGCTAAGGAAAAAGCCATAGAACAGGGAAAAAAAAAAAAACAAATGAGAAAGATGTGGAATGAAGCCTTTGACTTTCCTCCCATGTCTTTAACGTCTTTATTCCCCTCCTTCCCAGCCTATTCTGCCTCCTTTGCCTCTCTCAACTTTCTTTTTAATCACCTCTAGCCCACCTTACTGCCTACAGTAAATCAATCAAACTGAAGAGCTGACTCTTCTCTCATCCCCACTCCACAGATGATGTTAAGGAGGAAAAGGGCAAAGGAAGCCCCAAATGTCAATTCCTGAACAAGCTCAGAGATGATCATTATATCTCTAATAACAGTTCAATGTCACCTTTCCCAGTACTTCAGAGCAGCAGGATAATACCTACAGGATCAAGGGGAAAAGGACATTCAAGAAGTGTATTTTGAGGATTTGTTCTGAGGGAAAGGGGTGAAAAGGAAAAAGCTGATTTATCTGACCCAGACCTCCTCCAAGACCCTGATTAACCTCTTCAGGCCAGAAGACAGGACTGAAAATGCAGACTGGAAGTGGCCAGTCCTAATTTATGGCTCTCTTAGCTCCTTATGGTGTAAGAAATCACTGTCCACACACAGAAGAGGAAAGGCAGGGAAAGGGAGAATTTCAGGCTCCAAGGATCTGCTACCAGAAGCAGTAAAACACAGTGTAGTCCCCCTGTGCCACTGAAATGTAAGGGATTTTGCTGAGCATAAATAACCACTTTTAATGAAACCTTTCCAACTTCCAAACCATCACCCAAAGAGGCCTGACCCCTTATTTCACAGCTGATGTGTGCAAACACTCTGCTCCCAGACTCCGGAGATACAAGGAGGATCCACAAGTGGTTATGGATATCCTATAGGCACACAATCCTATAGCCCCTCAAAAGATACTCCCTACCTCTCTTGCTCTGTCAAAATTATATTCTCCATCCAAGCAGAACATCACAAATCCAAACATGAGTCATTCTTCTCTCAAGCATAACAAATACCAGAAAAATTACAGCCATACTTATATAAATGGGGTAGCCAAAAAATTTAGCTGATACAAGGGAAGTTCCTGCAGCTTTCCCAAAGTTTTTTAATATAACAATTGTATATTAATATAGTATTTTTCATCATCTGCCTTTTTCTAATGTCTGAAAAGAGTGGCTAAGGGGCATAAGCTAGTGCAATTCATGCCAGTTGGGTTGGCAAACTGATCAATACAGATAAAATTAAATTAAAATCATAACAGAAAACAAAGTATTTCAGATGTCGTTCTGTTTCCAGGTGTCTCTATGACATCTTCTATCTGAGACTGCAATCTTTATGAAACCTGTTTTTTCAGCTTGCTGTAACATTAAATCACAGCAGAGGATTAGGAAGATATTCCTAAACAGAGGTTTGGACCCAGCAATTGGCAATAGCACGGACTCTTCACAACAGTTATAGCATAAATTCTAAGAGATGTTTGAAATTTCGTATTATTTTCATTTTAAAGGGAAAGAGCAATTTTTAATGAGTAGCTGAAGCATACTGAGCATGTATTAAAATTGTGCCCCCTTGTGTATTTTCATATGCTTTGAATACCACAAAACACATTGAAGCACTGAAAAACCCACAACTGGATTAAGTTCAGCTCAACAAAATCTTTTGTGAAAAATTTACAGCAAAACTAATATCTATGGCATTTTCACTCCTTGAATGCCCTATTGTAATTAATAAGTCCTGAAGTTCATGAAAAAAGATTTCAGTAACTTTGTTCATCTGAATAAACTCAATTTTCATAAATGGTAAATATTGCCTTTGACTTACTCATATTCACATTCAATTTCTGTACAAACAAAGTTCACAGGTGATTTACTCAAATCCACCCACAGTAGATCAACAGCAGACTGATCACATCTCAGATCTCCTGACACCCCCCCACCTGCTACAAATCCATGCTGTCTCTCCTAAAATCAAAAGCTCTGGCTTATTGGTTAAAGCTTCAATCAAAATAACATATTCTACTTTCCAGAGGGCACTTACATCCTGCAGAAGTTTCTCTAAGTTTTCCTGCAGCTCATAAAAGTACCGAGAAGTAATAAGACCTTCACGTGATTTATCTAGGCAATCTCTGGCCAGTTCAATAACTTGATGATGAATGAAACTTAGGACCCCATCCGCTAATTGCAGCACGTTCTCTGGAGCATTCGAGGCAATAAACTCAGCCAGCCGTTCTTCCATCTGTGCCGTGGCCTAAAAGTGCAGAATAAAGAGAAATTACTCCTGAATTTTACTAAGGCAGACCTTAAAGCATAAACAAGTAGGGTGCTAAAGTAACATTTGCAATTCCAAATTGCACGGCGCTTTAAAAATATTCCAGAATACAGGAGCGTTTTCTGAGAATAAAGATAGCATATCAGAGGCAAAAGTTATGTTCACATGAGCAAACAACAAAAATTAATCAAAACATGCTTTCTGAAAATGTAAATGACCATAAAAATATCTTGGTCCTGAGGCTGTATTCCTCCCTGGGTCTCCAGAGTAAGGATGCAAAATGTGAGACAGTTTTCAGAACTTCTAGACAAGACTGTGGAAACTGAAAGTCATTGCCCCAAGCAATACACACACGGTGTTTCTATCACTGTAAGCCCTGATATCCTGTCTCCAGAGAAACATCTATTTCTGCTGGTAGTGGAACAGGAAGGAATGGCCATATTGACAGCTGTGGGATACACAATCTTCTACACTCATTTCAATGAGATGTTAACTTTTAACTTGCTTCCACAGGTTTCAGTATTCAGCTTTTTAAAAAGCCAAGGCCTGGCCCTTCTTCTCACTCTTGGGAGAATTTCTTATGAAAACAGAAGACACTAGAAATTTAGCAAACATGAAACACACACAAAAAAACAATTTAGCCTTTTCCCTCCTAATCTCTATGCATACTAAATCTATTTCTTCCACTGCAGAATTAACATATGAAGATGAGGAGGCAGCTTCAAACTCTAAGCAAACTGCACTGCTTGGAAATTAAATGTAAAAGCTGGTCTCCTTCTTCAACAAGCACTACAAATTAATTCTGAGCTTGGACACAAGTTCATTGAATGCATTATTCAAAAGTGATTCTTTACCTTTGGAAATCTTTCTTTGTACACATGATTCATCATTATTATTTCACTGTCAAAGGAAACTGGAGAGCGACCAGGGCTAGAGGAGAAAAGAAATTATGTTATCATTTACAGATATCACACCGAAACTTTTCAAAACCCAGTGCTGATCATAATGCTGCCACATTGACTGTAGCCCTTCCGAAGCTTTGAGTTCACTTCAGTAATGTGCAGATGCTGAACTTCAGAGAATATTCTGGTAAGCAATGGCAGTGTGCAGTCACCTGGAGACTGCTGACATCCCTTTCCCCACACAGGCTCTGGCAGAAACCCCTCTGTTTCCAGTGAACAGAACCCTAACACAGAAGCTTGTAAAACCCCAGTGCATTTATTGCAGATGTATTTGTCATTCCCCTCATTCTGTGACTGCCCTCCACAGCAGTGGAAGCAGCCCTACTCCAAAAGGAATCACAATGAGCTCTGGAGTCTCCAGTGCCGGAAGGGAGCAGAGCAATAGGATGTAAGAAGTTGAGATGATTTGTTTTCCTTTGTCTGAAGGATACTGCACTACAGGAGGGATACATGAGCACTGCTATTCAGCTAATTCTTAAACAGAAATACCAGAGGCAACAGGGACAGAGTACTTTAGTGGAAGCTGCACTCCCTTGATGCACGTTACACCATGGACCCATATGCATCTATGCACAGGTTAGCAAGAAACTTAAAGGCAAGCCAAAAACCCAGGACACTCAATCTTGACAAGCTGCATTTATATTGCTGTTTGGGTGGGTTTTTGTGAAGAAGGGTTGCATCTCCTTTCATCACATGTGATGGTATGCAGGGCTCTGACTCACTCTGCCACCGAGGACAGCCGGGTGAGGTAATGCAGATAATCCCCAGCTACAGATCGCCTGCAGCAGCTCATTTCTCCAGTTCCCTTGTTCCAACGTGCAGGACAAGCAAGGGCTTCAATTATTTGGCATCTTACATGACCGCTGTCTTTATGATTTTGAGAGTACTAAATACTGCTAAAAATACTCCATGTCAAAAGATACGATTTTATCCTGAATGAGTTCAAACATTTCAAACTTTCTAGTGAAGGATTTAAATGGAATAAATGCATTTTAAACTTGGAATGCATTACAGTTACTACCTAGCTGCTAACCTATTTAGAGGAAAAAACATTATTTTGGCAACATATAATAAGAATTCCGAGAAAATTTAACTCATTGGCTCACAGAATGTGGCAGTACCAAACTATTTTCCTGCCTTGTACTGAAATTCCATGAATTACATCATGTCTTGGTTTTATTACTGTTTATCCCTTAGCTTGAGAAAATGCACTTCAGATTAAATCTGTCACTGAATCCTTATGCTGAAGAAGAAGAAAACTGATTTGGATGTTATGAATAACAAGTAAAAAGACATTTTCATCAACTTCCCTCAGCTTGGTAGATAGCTATTTTTAATCAAGGAGAATTTTCTTTAAAAAGAATCTTACATTTATATTCATACGCAATGTATGACATAATTAAACAGATGGGTAAGAACATTTAAATTGCAGAGTTATAAGCAAATTCCCCTGCACATTTAGCCTGCTATCCTTATCTCTTTTTCCTCTAAGACCAAACACGCTGACACAAACACGACACTTGTTTACTGGTACTTCATATGGAGCTGAAGGACTTGGTGAACACAGTTATTGAAGAATTTATTTTTCTCTAATGTAATTTTTCTCTGTGTGATCTGAGGTATAAATTACAGGCATATATAAGCCCTTTGATACTCACACACAAGTACTGAGGCACACACATACTTCATTTTAACACTAAAATTTGCGCATGCTTAAGTATTTGCTGTCTTAGGGCTACAATAAAACATGAGGGATTTTGCCTTTTGCTTTCAAGGCACTTTATTCATATGGATACAGGAAATTAAGAGCTATGCAGAAATCAGGCTACTTGAGCTGTCCTGCCAGCAGATGCAGCATTTCCTTAGGGAGAACCATGATGATAGGAGAATTTATTGGGTTTGCTTTTGTTTTTTACGAAACAACTTCTGTGCACACCAATTGGCAAGGAAGGGAACATTTAAAAACCCCCAGCTTCCCTGGGCATTTGCAGTTTTGTCTCTCATCTTTGGAAGCTCATCAATGCCATTTTTAACCAACTAAAACAACAGAGTACCTAAAAAACTCCGGATAAAACCTTGGATCAAAGGGCACACTGTAATCCAAAATAAAATTTGCTCAATATACCAGGTCAAATTAAATGTCTAGCTGACTATAGCAAGACTGCAACATAAAATATTGCACCATAATTTTTAGTGTTGATCCTTAGCTTGGGAAACTAAGGAACTAATTATCTGCATACCTGACTAACTAACCAAGGGCTGCCTGCCAAGCACTGCTGTGCACTTCACAGCACCTCTGGGACACAACCAGGTGAAAAAAGAACAAGGACTGGGCAGATAACTGAATGCCACCAAGGGAGAACATAAGGAAATTTAGAAAAAAAGATAAAAGGAATTTAATACATTTTACTGGCATGACATCTTTTCAAATGCAAAACCTTCACACATCTATCCAGCACCACAAATTTCACAGACAGAACTAAACCGGTCTAACATTTCAAGACTCACAAAGGAACAGATTATTTTCTGCCAAACAGAGGACACATGCTGTGCACGTGCATAACATTTTAAGGCAAAAGGCAGGCTCCTTCCCTTTTCCTGGTGCAGATAGGTAGGTCAAAGAAATTATTATTGTCAGTGAGTTTTTCATTTCAGCAGAGCAGACATTAGAAGAATAGTATCTGTCCCCTTAAGCTTAACAGCAGAATGAAAAACTACTTTCTCTTTTCTCCTTCTTCACGCTCTCTCCACTTCATGACATGACTCAGTGGTGGATTTTCAGGGATATCTATCTCCCACCAAGATTTCTGTTGCCTTCAACTTGTCAAAACTCATGTGTCCTTATCTGATGCTTGAAAGTAAAAATAGCATATAGACAGCTATTTCAAGGAGCAACATTTATAGCAATGAATTAAATCTTACGAAATCTAGTTTAAGTGTGACTAAATAAAACTGAGATGTTTATAAATATGTAATTTTTCCTTCACTGTGACAGCTGTATTTATTAGGAAAAAGCAGTGAAGCTAAAAGCACTCTGCTTCCCTCTGCTTTCACCCTGTACATAAAGGTTTAATCAGGTTGTATTTATAGGACATGAGCAAAGTCAGTTCTCATGGGAAACTTAAAACTATAGGCTTTAATTTTCTGTCATTTCCAGACACACAAAAATAAGGAATTTGAAAACTGGAGAGCTGAAGTTGGACAAAGTAGGCACTAAGGTAAGTGTTCTGCTGAAGGTAAGTCTTCCTCTTTTCCCAAAAAAGAAACATTTAAGTCTTTGAGGTAATGAAAATTACATTAATACCAGAAGTCAGAAAACTCCTCCAGCAGCAGGGGCTGCAACTTCTTCTTTCCAGTATTTCAGGGGTTTTATGCATGCCAGCAAAGACTAAGACTGCTTTAGAATGAAAGCAGAAAGTTGGAGTAATTGAGCACTACAAAGGACAAATAAGAATACCCAGCCTTCTTCATAACAGAAAACCACAAAAATGGTGAGTGAACCCAAAAGTCAATCAATTTAAAACCAATCACTTTGAAACACCTTTCCAACTCAAGTTCACAGGACTCGCTGTCTTGAGAGAGAAAGCAAAGAGACAAACGTTATCTGTAATGCAGTTAGGAGGTGTTTTCAGAAAGCACAGATGCCTTGTGCTGTAGAATATAAAACGATTATCCTTCCCCAAATCCACAGGGGTGTGAATCCCTGCTCCACAGCTTGTGGTGGACAGCACTGTGTGAGAGCAGCAGTGTGAAGGGATGAACCCACCACAATTACTCAAGTGGTTAAAGCTGTCTCTGAAGTGCACTGAGATGAGAGAGCCTCACAACCTGCAGGATAAAAGATAAAAATGGACTATGCAGGCCACTGGTTTTCACAATGCCTACTCCTTCTTGGGCACTGTATCATCAGGAGTATTATTTTGTATCTTCCAGGAGTTTTGTCTGTATCATCTTAATGGCAGGATCCAGTGTGCTGAAAGTCAGGTTGGGGGATTGCATTTAAAAAGCACTACCCAGCAAAGAGATGAAGAAGCATATTTGATTAAGCATGATCTCATCTACTTCAACTATATAAAAATTCACTGCAACAATCTTCAGCCCTTTCTCCCTAGACAACATTACCCTGAAATACAAAAAGAGATCAAGAAAAATGGGCAGATTGGTGGGCTGAGTGACTGCACAAAGGTAGCTCCTGCAAAAATCGTTATTAGTTAACTCTACTTTTATCTCTGACATTCTCCACACATTCCCACATGTGAGCAACTGCTAAAGATGACAAGTAAAGAGAACTGGGAAAAGATGGAAGGCAGAATCTCTCTAACTTAAAAAGAGTAATGATGCCAAGTTTAGTGCAAGTATTCACAACTTTTCAAGCATTTTACTCCAGGGAGAAAAGATCTTGTTCAGGTAAAGCCCAGAATTGATCTAAACAAAGCAAATGTAGCCTGGGGATCTCTCTGTTGGTCAATAACTTGAAGGATTTGAAGGCTGCATTACAAAAAAAAAGAGAAGAATTGAGAGATGATATTTAGGAACTGCTTCTACAGGTAATAAAGAAATGTTTTCTTCTGCTGAAGACACACTGCAAGCACAAAACCAGGTAGGTCACATGGAAATACGTTCTTTGACTGAGCACAGGAGTACTGGATCTTGTGAGAGAACAGGCTCCTGGATTTTGCAAGCAGCTTTATAAGGACGTCACACTTTTACATTCCAGTGCTGGTCTCACATTCCCTCCTTCCCTCTGCATAGGAAAGCAGCTGGGAAAGAACCAGTGCTGTTTCTTCAGGGCAGAAATCCCAGGCATTTCAAATAAGGCATGGTTAGATAAAAGATGAGTATCTTCAAGGCACACTGGCAGAACAGCTCAAGCAAGCAGAGGTGCTGCCATCCTGTCAGTGCACCCTCCATGACTGCACACTTTGTTAGTTTTATCATCTAGTTTGATCATTAAGAGTGCTCTGTATGAATGGAACATTTGCAGCCAGGTACAAGAAAATGGTACATTTCTAGCCAAAGAAGTAAATGTATTTTTCCAAAAGTTACATCTAGGCAATATTCTATATCCAGGAGCATAAAAGGATCATCTGACACTTCTAAAAAAAACCTTGGGTTACAGAGACAAAAAACCAGTCCCAGCATTTGACAGTAACATCTCAAAATGCCAGTTCTTCTCTCAAAAAGAAATGTAAGGCTGCAGTCATAGGATGAAAAATGAATACATGTTAACAATCAGACCATCTTTTAAATTAAAAAGCCATGGCTGCCAATTAAGGGAAATGTCTGATGTATTTTGTTTATCTGATTTCATTAAAGTTCATCAAACAAGACCACTGAATGCTTATGAAAAAATATATTTTTAGGAAATTACTGTTTAATTTAATTTAATGTTGAAAAACAAAAAGCTGTTCTCATCTTTTATTTTTTGAGTGAAAGTACCTTCTCACCAAGTGAGCAAATCTAAAGTGTGTACAAATAAATAAGCAAGCTTTGTGCAGTGAACAGTGGCTGGTCTTCATGCATTTCAGTACTTTTTTGTTTACAAGTACAGGCTGCCCTCTGTCAAAGAGGGTATTTGCTCCTGCAAACATTGCTCCAGTTGGTTGGATTCACCTATCAATTCTCCTTGGAGGTGCATGGGCCAGCACAAATGCTTGGTAGTGGCAAGGGTGCTTTTGAGTCATGCAGCATCACAGGACTGGCAATAAGCAAAATGAAAACCAAATGAGGCACGCTGAGTTGAAAAAATTAAATTACTTCATTCTAAGCTTTGGAATACCAATCAGGCTGGCCATTACCACACTAAAAACCAGAGAAAGCCAGCAAAGGTATTCAAGAGAGGAAGAAGATCAATCAGTTATACAAGACACTGAATTATTCTCATCCCACCACAAATTATAAACCTACTCCATGATCAGCCTGCTTCAAACTGGTTCATAGAAGCAAAATTCTCTGCAACCTGATAACCCATATTACCAAGGAAGAAAATAAAATTGGGCTTTTCACATGGTTGTGTATATCATTCTTGCATTAGCAAAAGTGTCTCCTACAACAGGATTACACCTGTGTTAAAGGACAATCACTACTTTAGCATGTGCTGTCTACCTACAGGAGCTGCCTCACCTCCAGAGAATTAGTACCACTACAGTTACACTACTGAGCAGGGGTCAGGGTTAAGAGTGGCAGCAGAAGGACTGAAGTAGGACTATTGTTCAAAGGGACTTAGTACAAATTGTATAATTAGTCTTTTACTACATGGCACTGAGGAGGTCTCTGGCTAAGTGTGCCACTACCCACAGCACTCACCTGCTCCTGTAGATTACAGTGTAACTACACTTAGCAGATCCATATGCAATTACCATGCAGCCTGCACTGAAGTTCAGAACATACAAATAATTACAAATAATCATGAAAGGACAGCTCTGCCACTACATGACATTCACCATGGGTTTTGTTATTATCCTGGCCTGTTTCAATTCCTCCTTTTACAAACTCCCATCCAGGTCCTGAGCTGGGTACACCGATTCAGCATTTCCAGCTGGCAGAGTTTTTAAATGTTGTCCATTACTTTAAAGGTCACATCCACCTCTGACACCCTCAGATGAATGAAGCCTTCACTTCCTTTAACCCTGTTTGTAAAAACCCTTTTCTTTCATAGACTTTCTGCAGACTTCCATTCACTTGGTCCAGCACTAAAGGCGTAGCAAAACCTTAGGCTTTTGCCATGATACAAAACGTTTGTGGATTTATTCCATATAAGTGTTAGAGATCTGCAAGAAAGATTGCCCAGAGAGTTTATGGAATCTTTGTCCTTGGAGATATCCAAAAGCCATGTGGACATGTTCCTGGGCAGTCTGCTTGACTAGGCCTTTGCACAGGATGACCTCCAGAGATTCTTTCCAACCTCTGCCATTCTGTAATTCTCTGAAAGATAAAATTCTAGTTGTTTCAGCCTTTATGTATAGAAAAATCAACTACACAAGGGAATAACCCTGGATAGTTATCTTTAAACAACCAGTTCTCTGAAGCAACAGTAAAATTATTGAACTACTAATGAAGCAGAAACATTTTCAGCGCTTTTACAAAACTGTGCTGGGGTGCAATTTCATTTAAGGTTTTGATTTTATCTACTCTGGTTTTCATACCCCTTCAGAAACACTGGCAGAAAAGTTATTAGAAGTGGTTATAACCACATCCTTATAATACTGTAGCAAAATTCTGAGAAGAAACTTCACTAAAGGAAATCTACATCCTATGCATTTAGTTTGAGACACTTGTGAATCATTTCTTCATAGAGTTATTGTGAAAATACACAAAAATGAGTACACCAACCACTTGGCAATCCAAAAGCTCAGCATTAAATGTGAGAAAAAACCTCCTTTGTGATCAGATGAGGTGAGCCAAATGTTGATTAAAATAGTTTCAAAAACATGTAACAAAGCAACTGCAAATTACTATTCTTAGATGTGAAAGCACGTATAGAAATGCAATAAACATGCCCAACATCTTCAAAATTCAACAAAGGATCCAAAGCTCACCTGAGACTGCGAGATCGAGGCCTCAAGGCTGGAGAGTGGCGCCCTTCCTCATCAGTGATGCTCTCAGTACTGAAATGCTTTGTCAGGAAATGGAGTTCATCTGCCGTGGGCTGAAAGGGCAGCTGGTGCAGCTTCTCCTGAGATGAGCATGATGACTGAGTACAGAAAAAAATACAGAAAAGAAATGCACTAAACGCATGCATAGGGGTCAGCTAATGAATGGAAGAGGAACGGATTCTGCCAGACACTGCGCACTCCAGCGGAAAAGAAAGCCATTTATCAGACCAGGTGCCTCTTTTGATTGTTCTCATTAGGCTAAGCCAACCTTTACATTCAATGACAGAGCTGGGGAGATCAAGAAAACTTTGGGAGAAGGCTAGAGAACCACTGCATCTGATTCTGGAACCAGTACATCTGATCGTGCAGATCATTTGTTATCAGGAGACAGAAAGGAAGGTACATGAGTACCAGCACTACTCAGGAAAGGACAAGGAGGTTCCTGGAGTGGTGAGCAACTTTCTTTCCTTTTCCCTCATGCTCTCTTAGCTCAGGAATTTCACTGGCATGCAGAATGCTATGGAGCTGCATAGACATAAGAGTTTTCTGCTCGTTATTGGCTCACACTGGAAATTGCTATTGTAAATGGTCAGGATTTTATTTCTTCTTTTCATTACCCATCAGGCTTCTTCTCTAACCAGGAAGCAATAACACAGTAAAGTATCTTTGTTTTAAGATTAAGAGAGTTTCTCATTAGTGAGTTACTGTAAATAAGTTGATGAATTTATATGACACATGTCCTGTGATAATAATAGACATGAAACTGTTTTAGGTGACGAAGCTCATAAAACCTGAGATTAAAACAAATATTTGTGGGAAATGCTAACAACATCAAAGTTGGACATTGCAGGGGAAAAGGTGAAGGTCAATTAATAAATGTATTTTTGTGTGTGTGATTCTTCAATGCCCCTTTCCATTTTACAGAAGTGAGGAAATAAATTACGTAAGGACAAATTTAAAATTCTCTTTAAAAACAAAAGGCAAAAAGAAAAAAAAAAGGTGCTGAATAATCAGAGTAGAACTGAACACCAGTGGGCCTTATTAAAAACATCACCCTGACCTAAGTTCCACAGCTCCTTATTATCTGATGAAATCAATTATGTACACTGTTCCAGCAGAAAAACTTTTCCTTTTGCTACAATAACCCTCACTCAGACTGGAAGTACCACATCCTATAGCTCCAGATGTATTGGTAGAAGGGAGTTATACACAATATAACACATATGACCAAAGTTTTAACTCATCTAGGATGGGAAAGAAAGCATATCTGTCTCTTGCCACATAGCGAGACATTTGGACTGATATTTTCTGAAGGAAAAAACCCAATCAACCAACAAATCTGAGATAAACAAGTCCCATAGAACACTGATATTTTCTGAAGGAAAAAACCCAATCAACCAACAAATCTGAGATAAACAAGTCCCATAGAACACTGATATTTTCTGAAGGAAAAAACCCAATCAACCAACAAATCTGAGATAAACAAGTCCCATAGAATGCATCTGTTCAAATGGTGTAGTTATTCCAAGTATTGTAAGCAAAAGAAAATCAGCTGATATAAGAAACTGCTAAAGATCCTATTTTAGATGAAAACTTAATTGGCTCTAGATTCACATCCACTGCAGTGCACAGAGGCATTTACAGAAAAGAACCCCCTTGAAAGCCTTGGGATGTGCATGAACTGTCCAAGTGTGCCTGGAACTGGAGGCCACCGCTTCCAACGTTTTCTTTCAGGCAGGTCTGTGTGGAGGGATCATGCTGGGAAGTCACTTCCAGCTCAGTGTGCACACACTGATGATTACCCAGGTGCTGTATCAGCTCACACTGGTCTATTCCACACTGAAGCCAAGACAGAGTGAGGGTATTTGTCCTTTTCCCACAGCTGTTCTGCTGCTCAAACTGCTTATGCCAAATACAGTGACTATTGTCTCCCTTAAGTACAGAATTATACAAGTCCTGTTCTGACTTTCAGAGATTTCTTTCATGTCTTTCTTTGTGTCTCAAACAATACAAGGAGCAGGAAGAAGAACCTGCCTATGAAAAAGACCTCAAAGAAAAGGTTAGGTGGCAGTTGAAATCCCATTCATGGTGAATAACACAGATCCTGCAGTGGAGCAGGAAGTACTAAAGACAATTACAAACCTGCATTAGCAGATACCCAAGTTCTGGCATTGCAAATACATGTCTGATTCAAAACAAATTAAGGAAGGTTAGCACATAGTTACTTGAGTTAGAAAAAAAGATCAAAACTTATAATCTAGAAAAATCATAAGAAACTTTATGTTTCCCAACAGCAAAATCACTGGGGAAGCAGTGTTATTCAACCCATGGACAGCCCAGCAAAATCCTCCCTCCAGTTCCTCTCCCTAAAAGCAACCAGATCACAAAGTTTAGAATTCCAGAGAATAATTAATGAAGGCCCTGAAGATAAAGACCATGGACTTTTCTCTGCCAAGGGCTCCTCTAGCAGTATTGAAGTGTACAGCCTTTCAATGAAAAAGCATGAAAGCAAAGTGAAACACTTCAGAAGTATTGATTTTCAGGTAATCACATCACAGTACTCAGTATTTGCAGCAGACTAATACAAATATCCCCCTGGTGTATTAATTACAGATGCAGAATTAGCTAACTCTTCCCTAGTAAAAAAAAAATAAATCAATCTGTACTACAGTTGCTTATAAACTAACTCTGAACCTAGAAAATGAATAGCAGATTAACTGCTTGAAAATAATTGTATACTGGCCCATCTAACTGATTATTTTATGTTCACCTAACTTGAAAGGTCTCCTCCAGCTTTTTCAGTGTTGGTTTGATGATACATCTGGTCTTCATGATTTGTATGGAAAGGGCAAATGTGGTTTGTCTTTTATTGAAGTGTCATACCTCATTTTGAAGCAAAAAATTGAAGCAGAATCTACAGGTTCTCAATGACCTTAGAGTAGGTAAATGGGTTTGTTCAGTAGGTTGGTAGAGCAGGTGATCTTTGATCACAGAGTTGAGGGTCAGCTCTTGCTCTCAGACAAAAACTCATCCAGCAGGACACAGAACAGACCGTGCCCTTCCTGGTATTTCATTTCCCACTGACACCTATACCAGAACAAAGATCTTCTGGCTTCCTTCTATCCTGCTTGAGAAAGAAACATAATCTTGAGGACTGATCCTATGAAATGGAAGCCCAAACTTCTGTTAAATTCGTATCTGCAGCACTAATTCTTTGTGTCCTTTTGACAAGCCCCTTCACTACCTCTTACTTCAGTTTCAAAGTCTACATGGGAATAACACTGCTTATCAACTTTAGAGGTGTTATTCAGATCAATTCAAATTAATTCTAATCTGTGAAATACTGCGATAATAGGATTGGCTCAGAAATGTAATACCAGGTTTAATAGCTCCAACAATTGCATCCCTACTTACTAAACATTTCAATGTCTTTTTAGACTGTACTACTGCACCAAAAAAAGGACTAGAGATGAGAAACTTAGTCATTCAGGAAAAAAAGAAAAGTCTTGGAATTACATGTTTCAACCTAGCTATTTCTTGCAGGAAGTTGAATTCAGGTCTATCTACAACTTTCACTTTATGCTTCTCGTAACAGTTCCCTGTTACACTTTGAAAATTTACCATTTGAACCGATGCTTTCTACATTGACATGTCTATCTCAGATTGGTTGGATTGTTTGTTTGGTTTTTTTATGGAAAAACTTCAATCAAAATGATCTATTTCTCAGAATATGAGAAGAGGCAAACATGCTTTATTTCCCATGCCAGAAAGCTGAGAACTTTCTAAAAGTAGCCTTGATGTCCCAATTTCAAAGCAAGAACTGATACTTGCAACAGATTTTTGGTGTTGTTACTTTTTGTCTCTCTTTGGGCATCCAAGGAGATGAGATGAAGTCTGATCAAACTATAAACTCTTGAAAAACTACAGTGTGGCCTCCAAAGGTGTCATCTTCACAAGCAAATTGGAAGCTGTCACAGTGACTACCAATGATCAAACTATTTGGATTTCATCCGTATGGAAAGTAACTGTACTTGCTCCATGCTCCCATAGCTTGCTCTCAGAAGAGGACTTAGACATGGATTATGCCCATAAAGATTTAACCTAAGATTATAAAGGTAAAAGCAGAGCCCCTTTTTAACAGCGGCTGCTCTCGAGTCCTTGAATACATAATAACGTGTGGCAGTGAAACCAGGGACATCTTTTTTGTGTTGATAATGAATCCTTCTACATTTTTCTGTGCTTCTGCCCACCTATCTGTATGCACATTGAAATCAAGTCACCTGCCTTCTAATGAGACAAAAAAAAAAATAAACTCAACAAGAAAAGAACTATCTTGAAGTTTGAAAGATAACAAATGGTAGAAATTGTGTGAACTAGAGTTTGCAAGAATGTGTCTGAACAAAAGAACTTACAGAGATAGAATTAACATTAAAATTAAACTTTATTCATATGAATTTATACTGAAAGGAAACTTTTGACCCCAATTTCTTCTCTTTCTATACAGACTGAATTTAACACTCACCTCCAGAGAAACTGATAAATTTGTGTTTGAGAGGCACTAGAAAGTTTATGGATGAACTTAGAACAGTTCACAAGGAGAACAATAATAAAGTGTAAGATTTGCATAATGTGGAGTACTGAGTCCTAATTAATGAAGGTGTTACAATTATTAGGAACGTACTCTAAATAATTAATACAAAACCAAACAATCAGAATTATGGAAAGAGGCAGTGATTTGTTACAGCTGAAGACACCATAAGACACATACAAAAGCATGTTACATTAAGCCTGTACAGGTAGCTTTTATGGTTCTAATGTTTCTATCCTTGTCTTTGCAAGGTTCTCATGTAGATAATCACAATGCCTAGCTGGCTTAAACTAAAGAGTAAGATTCATTTTAGGAAGCATGTCAGAGTTAGAAGGGTGGTGCTGCCAGCTTAGTGGTATTACTAACACAACTCAAGCACACTGCAGCCAGCCCTTCTGATGATGGGTGTAAGAATTTAAAAGCTTCATTAGGAGGTTCAGATTATTGGAGTTGAGTAACAGATGTGGCTTATCAGATTTTTTTTCTGCTAGCCTGATAGCAGAGGTTTTCAGACTAAGTACTTGAAAGCAGACAGGAATTTCATTTCCCAGTTACAAAAAGCTGAGAGCTGGAAGGTATTTATGCACTATCTCTGAGTCCTGCCACTTTGGAGACTTTGTGCCTCTCAAATGATCACTCAAGCCAAGTGCTGCACTGGGATTTCACCAATGCTAAAGGCAAAGTGCAAGATGATAGGAGCTGGGAAATGGAGGAGAAAAGCAGCAGAACCAATAATTAAAATAATTTTAAAAATAATTAGTATATTAAATAATGTTAGCAAAACAATGAAGAAAGATCCAGTATTTTAGTAGAGACTCAGAAGCTGATTTGTTAGGGTGTATTTGTACAAACTGAATTGCTTGGAAAAGTCTGTGTCACTTACTGAAACTGTTGAGCTGGGAGTGTTTGTTCCATATCCAGATGAAGGAAGGGAGGCCAAGGACCAGCGGCGTCCATCCGTTCTGGGGAAAAGATGTAAGGGAAATTACAGTCAGGAACATACTGTGCCTAATTCTTGAGAAAAATAAGCAATTTTCTCCTCTGCATCTCCTAACCTCACACTTTTATTAATGTCTTGAATTATTCAGACAAATCACGGATCCTATTTACAATCACACTTGCGGAAAAGGAGTTAGAGTAAGTTTTAAAGGCAGAACTAGGTGACCTTGGAAAAGACAAAGCAAAGGGGCACCAGAATCCTGCATTAAGTAGATGCTTTGTACTTGTACAAAACTAGGAGTTTCTAAAACACACAAATAAAAACAGGTCCTTGAAAACTTCTCTGAAAAAGACTCATGCTTAACATACTTATGCAGCTCCTTGTCTTCCAAATGAAGATTCAGATCAAGAACAAAAAAATCACATTAGATCAAGAATCAACTGAAAGCAGATTAATTTGTTTACCTACTCAGAGGGCATTCTGCCCAGCACATTGCCTGGCACGGCTGGGAAATTAAAACCACAACAGCAGATAGGAACAGAGCCAAGGGGCCCACTCGAAATACAGACAATAAATCACAGAAATCTCACCTAGGGTCCTTTCTCCTCCAGTCAGTGTAACACTAGTAGTTATTTCCCTATTGTAGCCAAATAAACATGTCTCTCAGGGAAAACATCCAAAACTTTGTGGAGATACTGCAGAAAGGCCTTGTTTTGCCAATGTCAAAACTGAGAAACTGAGGAACTACATAAATGCTTTGAGAAGAATCTGTGTTTCCTTCCTTGAAACTCTCTTCTTCCCCCAAACCCAATCTCAACTACAGTCAGCTCAGTCTCACAGCACTTACTTCTGTCTCTGATCTATTTTCCCACATTTTGTGTCCTTAAAATGGACAACCATGTCCTGTTGCACAATGGGATGGATGTTAAAAGTCTCTTCCTGACATCAGTTTCCATTTGTTTGGGTTTTTTCTTGCAGCAGATTATCAGTAACTGATCATAACATGAGCTTGATTTATAACAGTACTAACTTACTTTGGAAAGATATGGGGGAGGTGTACACAAAGATACAGTGCATTTATGCAAGTGCATTATAAAATAGGATATTTGGTACAGGTCTAAAATAGTGATTATAAAAACCTGAGTAATGTTTCTCATCCCATTATCCATACCCAAACGTTCAGTGCCCACCAAGACAAAAAACCCCATTTACAATTTTTCCAGATCTAGTTCCTTTTATTTTCAGGCACTGATACACACCACTCTTTGCCATCTATCTTAGAATGAGAGGGAAATAAACTCACTGTTCCACATCACTGAAAGAATATTATGTCAACAGAGTTTTAAAAAGACTCATGCTTCATGCATTAAAAAAATAGTAAGTCTGCAATGCAGATTTTTATTGCATGCATATGTTACAGCTAAACCCCATTTAGCCACAGGTGATGTTTTCTCTGGCAAGACAATTAAATGTAAAAGAACAATCTCAAAACAATTTCAAGAGAAATGGAATTCCTTTCTTAACCCTGAAAAACAACAGCTATCAGCATTATAAAGTTGTTGCACGCTGTGGTATGGGATTGAACACCAAACTTCAATAATCTTCATTGAGCTTCTTGTAACATACAGGGGCACTGGGGAAATATTTAGGTCAATGATTCAATCTCACTTGGGATCCTCAGTCCCAAAGCAGAACATTCTGTTGCTTGCTGCACAAGTTACTCATTTCTTGCAAAAGAAAAGCTTGATTTTTTTTTAAACTGAATTGCCTAAATGGTGGATTGAAATAACTTCAGAATTTTCATTTTGACCAAGTTAAAAGAAAATATCTTTCTCAATTAGAAAATTCCAGCACACCTCTTCATGCTTAGGTTGTTTTCTGCTGATGCAATCAAGGCAAGCAATGTGCTAAGCAGTCAGGACACACATATCAGCTCTACTCTAGCAGAAAGAAGTGGGACAAGAATGAAAATCTTCCAAATCAAGGACAGGGAAAAGACTTAAAGCAAATTCCTCCTGCATTTATGCAAAGCATTTCAAAGTATTTCAGTGTTTTGTTAATAAACATATTTTTAGAGAGACAGCATGTAATATTACTTCAGAATAAGACACTTGGAATGAAATCTTTAGGTTTTTCATTTATTATAGACAGTTTGGTAGCACAACAAAGACATGCAAAAAACAAATTTTGCCTCTAAAATGCCATTTTAATTAGTTAATTAAGGAGGTGTTTTTATGGCAGCTAAATGTCATTTCATAAAGAAGCAGATCAGTTTCAAAAAAGGAGTTAGAAAAACAACACATCTTCTCCAGGGTGCTACCTGTTTATGATTTTAAGCTAAAATGTAAAGATTTCCTGTTTCTACTACAAAGGCTAGAAGCTGAATGCCTAAATGGGGTTGTTACAGCATGAACTTGTTAGGGACACGTGCTCAGCTGCACAGAAGCACAGTTCATACACACACACAAACAGCAGCAATGGCATACACATTACCTGTCTGCTCTGTGTCCATGGCTGTGTGGAAAAAATTGTACAATAATTATGAGAGAGGGAAAAGTAAATGATGCATGTGATTTCTGAAAAAAAACCCCTTCATCTTCTGTTAGTGGTATTCCTCCAAGATCAGTTTTAGTGAGTATGAGCAGAATTAACCATACATTCCCTTATTCCAGTAGGAGGATTCCTGCCAGTGTTGTGGCTCTGACACAATCATTGAAAGGGTGTCTAACAAGGGATTTATGGTTAATCACAAGTCAGACTAAGGACAATCTTGCAGTGGCTTTACAATAACACAAGCTTTCCAAACAAGTTTCCTACTCCATCTCAAGAAAGAACTCATCACAGAGCTATAATGAAAGCATGGAAATCACAAATGATATCCAAGCAGGGTAATAAATGAAGAAATTACACCACTAATAAAAAGCAGAAAACCAGGAACAAGTAATTCCTGTGATGGCAACAGCAGGAAATCAGGCAAGAGCCATCTATTAAGCCCCACACAATGTCAATGAAAAGGGTACTGTGAAATACCCATTTCTCTGGCACCACACTTGCAATTCCTTAATTCCATCATATAGAAGTTATTCTGATACCAGTATGGGGTAATCTGGCATGTATCTGTTGTTATTGCTGGCATAGCTATTCAGGGTGTAAGGCAAGCAGAAAATAGAAACAGGTTTCTAAAACAAGCAGTGCTTAAGTGTTCTCTTCCCTGGCAGAGAAAGTATAGAGAGGAACGTGCATATTGTAAAATGAACCAATGTACTCTCTAGGACAGGCTTAACCTTTATTCACCTGTTTCTTTAAAAATTAGATTTAAGAAGTGGAAAAGTAAGAAAGGGCACTCTTCAGAGTTTTATTATTAAAACATTTATTTGCTGTTTGAAATTTTAGAAAGTCATACTGAGGGATCAAGTTGAAACACGACGTTGAAAAATTATGTTAAATTTTGACAATGATTTTTGCTGTAACTTTTCTGCTGTGTTCCAGAATCCAGAACTCCTGTGAGATACTTCAGATACTGTGAAAACTGGTAGAAGTTTGGTTGATTTCAACGGAGCTTATTGACTACACTCAGGTCTGGCTTTAAAAACAAAGGTGGATGAGTCCATTTGAATTGTTTAAACAGCAGGTAAATCACTAATCTTCTCTCTGAGGCAAAAGGAAAATACATATCCAGTCTCTTATATTTCATGTGCTATTAAAAAAGCATTTTCTTACATAAGACCATAGGACCAAAGTCTGCTTCAAACAGAATTCCAAGGACACCAGGTCTTCTAGCAAATCACCTCGATGAAGAAATGCTCCAGGATTTTCCTGCCATTCAGATAAAGGGTGTACCTTATTCTATCAAATCCTAACTCTTTATTCTTCTTTGAAGTTTTGAGACTTATCTTTTTTTCTAACTAGTCCTCAATCTAAATCTGTCTTTCTCAGAAAACTTACTTCCTCTCAGGATAATCACACATTTCCCATTCTCAGATCATTTTAACACAGATTGGGGTTTTTTTTCAGCCAAGGCAGAGTTTAACAAATCCAAAACACCTTCCTCACACTTGAATCTAATAACCCACCTCCTATGTACAAACCCTGCTTGGGAGTCTCTGATTTTCCTGTTCTTTCTTTCTCACAAAATTTAACTTTCTGTATCATTATTATTATTATTATAATTTCTGCCTACCTGCTGGGATTCAACATTCAAATCACCATTTGTCTGCTTTTCCCAGCTATCTCTATTCTTTCCCTCCTGTTCTTTACACTAAATCCACCACTGTGGTATCAGGTTTCTTTCCAGCAGTTGGATCCACCCACATGACCAGCACCTGCCCAGCACTTGCTGCAGGACCGATGACAGCTTCACATTCAGGTCTCTCAGAGCTGCTCCCGTAGAGGTTCTTGTAGACTTGCAATTTCAATTATCAGCTATTTTCCTCATTGAGCAGTGATGTTCTCTTGACACCAGTGCCCAAGACAGCAGAGAAAATTCAAGTCACTACCAGTGAGGAGGCAGGGAATGAAGGCACGGAGTTGTGCACATCTAATTTAAGGTATGTTTGTATCTTTGTGCAGACTTAGCTAAGAAGATCAGTACATTTTCAATACACCTCAGTGAGAGCAACATCTAGGACTACAACTGTTACAACTACCCTAATCATGACTGGCTTTAATGTCACTTTGACTAAATTATTTGTCATATCACATGCCCTACATTCCTCTGGGAGAACATTGTCTCTTCCCTAGGCAGCATTAACTACTTTAACTTACTTTCTCTTTTTCTAGGTCTGAAAAGGATCTAATACATTCTGCTGCTGCAAAGATGGAATCCATAAGGAGTAAAATAAAATAAAATTTGAAACATCAAAGAAAGTAAAACATAATCAAAAATTTTCTAACTCATAGGCCATTTGTAAATAAAAGTGTATAGACTATTTGCTTGCCAGTCCAAAGAGAATAGATCTTGCCTTACCTTCGGGCAGGAACAAAGGAAAAATGAGCAGGTGCATTTGGAGAGAAGTTCCTGGGACTGTCCAAAGGGCTGCTACCTGTTTAAGAAAGCAAAAATTAACAGTTCAAAACAATTTCGTTCACATTTGCAACAACTGGAGTAAGTTTTCAGTGTTCTGAAAGGCTTTCAACTGCAAGCTGCAGTCACAAATAATTGGAAATACGGACCTTTGAATCTTTAAGTTTTGAACATTAGTTTGCTAAAAAAAATGTTCTGACACAAATGCACCAGTATTTTTCCTCCTTTTAAAATAATTTAAAGGGTATGTTTCATTTCCCACTTTCAGGTAAGTAATGTACCACCTGTAGACAATAGTCTTTTAATATTTTGCAGTAATTTCTATCTACAAGCTTTTCCTGACACTTGTCAATAAAAACCCTGAGTTAGAAATGACACTGATGACAGTCAGGAATAATAAACAGTAAGAAAACATTTCTTCCCAATGTATGCCGAGGTTGAATGTAAAATTCGCTGAGGAGGAAAAAAAAAAAAAAGACATACCATGAAAACTGCACATGATAATAAAAGGACTATGTATATGTAAGATGATTGGGCTAAAAGCTATCAGTAGTCCCACTAACTACCACTTTTCTGAAATAGTACTTTTATCATGAAAATGAAAGTAGCAGTGAAACTATACAGGAAGGAAGAAAAAACACTTCATTTTTGGCACAAGTGTTTTTTCTCAGGGCTTTGTCATACGGTGTGTAAGCATGGTGAGCAGTTTATTGCAATGTATTTTATTTCAAAGTAAAAAGCAACCATCGCCCTTCTGAAAGACAGGAACATTTACAAACTAACTGCAGAAATGTTTGAAAGATATGGATGAATTTAGAAGCTTCACGTCAGTGAATGTGCTGCCTATTGGGCCTGAAGTGGTTTGCTCTGTCTGATCATTAATATGGGCACTGAAGAGAAGCTATACACAGTAAATGTGTCAACAGCAATTTCTTTGTGCAAAGACAACAATATAGCACTAAAATAAGACCAGGAAAATGAAACAGATTCTGGAAAAGCTATACACGGCAAGGTGCATCAGAAATGGTTTTAAATTTCGATCCCATACAAAATGGTTTTATTTTAAAAGCCCTGTTGAAAAGTCCAACCTCAAGTATGAGTCATCTGCAAAGGACTTGTCTCTGTTTCACAAGCTCAAGTTGCCCAGCTTGCTGCTCAGGGCAGCAGTGATTTTGAGGTTACAGTCCCATCCAGCAACCTACTGAAGCTTATAATTAAGCTTACAATTAAGTCAAATTAATGTCTGTTCAGGTTATCCACACACCTTCGCTGTTCCACTGAGCAGGAGCAGAGTATAAGCATGGTGCTCAGTTGAAGGCAACATTTCCTCACATTTCAGCCTTACAAATGGGTCACAAAAGTCTGCAGCAGCATCTCTGCACAACTTCTGTGAGCAAGGTGTGCACACCTGGCACTTGTGCTGGGGCAGGGAGGGAGGAGGAGGAGGAGGGGGGAACAGGCTGATACCTCCTGGGCTATGAGGATGGCCACAGTGCAGCACAGGCCAGCAAGCTCCATCTGGTCTGCAAGTCTACGAGGGGAAAAACAGCAGCTGGTTGAGATTAAACCAGCCCCAGGCTGATGTAACATGTGTCATGGGGTGATGAGAGAACTGTAGAGGTAAGTGAATTCCAGACCAATCCACAATCTGCTTCATCAAGAGCAAACTAAATTGAAAACAATGAGTTTGAGCAACAGGTTTGTTTTCCTTTGCCTTGGTTTTCTTTTGTATTGTTAATTAATACTAACAATGAGTTCACAGTTTAATATAACACAATTCAAGTCTTCATCCAAAACTGGATACTGTTTAACCCATTCCCAGTACATCCCAAGTGCAGAGGGGAGAGAGTGATCAGAAACCAACCGCTAAATAACTTTTGGTGTTTCATTTATTAAGCTTGTACTCATTTTAATTCTTATGGTCACAACAGAAAACCAGAAGCCTTTTGCTACTTTTGAACCACAAGAAGATGGAGAGGCCTGACAGTCCCAGTCTAGGAGGCACTGCAAGCTTCCAAGGAGACTGAAGAAGTCACCAAAGTGAAGAACTGAGCCATGCATGAACACACACATCCTGCTGGCAGCACATGCCTTGGGGTGAGCACCACCAATCACTTGCTGGCAGAAAGCTGAAGGAGCATTGTAGGATGCAGCAGGAGTGAGGCCTTGCCATGGTAATGCAGATGATCTAACAAAGCAAGGAAGGCTGCCAGCTTTGGTGGAAACCTTGGTCTTTGCCTTCTCATTTTTCAAGCTTTACTGACAACGAACACTACTGTGTCAAGATGATAGTTTTGAACAAAAATCTCATTGCCCAATGTTGTTATAAACAAGTAATGAACTGTCATTGCCTTTTTAGATCTTCATCAATCTTTGAACTTTCTGGGGTATGATCAAAATGGAATTTCAGAATAACCGAGCAAATTGGGTAATGACGGTTTTTAAATTTTGAAATTAAGTATGTGGGTGTTCAAACTCTTCTGAGCCTGCACTGTGTGGTACAGAGATGATACTAATTTTTGAGCAACTACTTTTTCAGATGTATATGGCATATTTCCTTTCAGACACTGGAATTTTAATTAGATCCCCTGTGAATTGCTTCTAGTTTTAAAATGAAACACAATTAGTTTTTCTACTCAATTCAAGTCTGGGTGAAGCTTTTAAAACAACAACAGGGAGACAGGGAATTACTACTTTCCCTAAAATTTCCCAGCACTGCTGTATCTGCTTTAGATGAAGGTATTTTAATAAGAGAAACCTGAGTGCAATGGTCTCGTTCACCAAGGCTGATCGAAACCCTATTTATTCTGCAGCAAAGGTAGATTCCCCTGTTGCTCCAGGGTTATAGTTGGCTACTACTGAACCTGAAATGCCTCTGTCTCAAGGGAGGCTGTTACACAGAATGATTGCCCATTAGGTAAATCAACACAGCTACACCAACCCCAGTAATTCAGGCAGGAACTTTTACATCTTCCGGACACAGGAAGAAGGATGCAGCCAAAGTATTTGTAAATCCACTACCTTCAAAACATGAAACCAGACCTTACAGGCAATGAGAGTCTCAGCTATCCCCTACAAACATGAATGACACTCATCAGACAGGTTATGAGTCCAAAAACTCAGAACAGAACCATGCTGTAAAACCTGCCTCTGAGAGCCATAAAAATTAATAAATAAACAAAGAAGGCAAAGTTTTTGTGGTCTTCTATGCCGGATATTCAAATTATTTGCTGAATACTAAAGCAAGCAGCTAAAGGTCATGTGCATGCTACAGAATTAGATGCCTCCCAGCACACACAAAATTCAAAATGATCAGAATATTTAAAGCACCCTGTGTATACCACCAGTCTCATAAACAATGAATGCCATGGTGCTCTCACACCATCCAAGGATCACAGGCATGATGTGCTGATGAATCTCAGCTTTGATAACTCAGGCAGGATCTAGGGTGGGATGATACATACTCTGCACACTCTAAAAATAATAAATAAATAGGCACCTCAGCAATAGCCATTTTTCTGCCAGAAGGTGGAACTGAACTTGCAGTGTAGGAGCAGAATCATTTAATTCAGTAGCACAGTGCTGCCTGTGAGCAGCTCCCTCTGTGTGCCTTTACAGATGGGAGCAGGGCAGAGGTTCCAGCAGCAACAAGTGCCTCCACTGCAAGCCAGAGAGCAACCTGGCTACCTTATAGCTGTGGAAAGTAAATTTTAAAATAGCCTGAGCTTCACTTTTCCAGCTGTAAGTACCTATCTCTTTACTACTAAATTATAATGTTACTTTTTTGATTTTAAGCTTTTTGATTTAAAATACAACCTGATGGCAACTTAGTTATCAACCTCATGGTGTAACCTCTTTCTAATTTTGAGGTCTTAAAAAATGGATTCAAAGAAATACACAGAAATGTAAGGAATACACCTAAGGAATGTGTACCTCTTTACTTCCCTCTCTCATTTTTTAAAAAAAAGAATTTAGAATAAAGGCAAAATTTTCCAACTCGCATTCCTGAAACTGGCCACTACAAGTCTGGGAGACCAAACCACCAAAGTGACTTCCCCACAAACTGTAGCTCTTTATGCCAAGGTACCAGCTCATGCTGGAAAATGCTATTCAATACAGTTTGAAAATTGAACTAGCACACTTAAGTGCTTTTGATTCAGAAGTGATTTCATGGAAGGGTTCAAAATGTTTGGATGTACTTCTTTCTCAAATGTTGAGAGCTCTTTAAGTAATACTTTTCTTCTAAATTTTTTAGGATATGAAGTTGCCTGGCATCTTTTTGGATTTCTGTTTGAGATAGCAAGTCCTTCTGCCTGGATCAGTGCTCATGAGGAGGCAGGTTGGCCTGACAAAAAGACAGAAGAATAACTCCAGACATTACTGCCAAACAGGACTTTATTTTAGCGTGGTGTCTGAACAGAAACATTTCAGAAAGCCTCCCTGGTTTCTCTGCATGCCTGCTGTTCCTTTGATTTGTAGGGGGGAGAGGTTCAGAACGAGCATTAAGAAGAGAAGACAAAAGTTCAAGACCAAAGAGGCCAGGGAGAGGCACCAGCATTTCTCAGTAACTCATCACTGCGTGTGCCTGAACAAACAGATTGATAGATTCTATTCAAATACTAAACAAATATCACAGCCTGTTCTCAAATTCACTCCACATATATGATATTTCTTAAGAAAACATTTGTGACTCTACTCTAAATTTCATCTACTTTTGTCTCCTGAATAAATTAATTTTTTTCCCAGGGAAGACTCCTAAATATAGTACTGGTAGAGAACTCAGATTACAATTAATTTATCTTCCTGTGCGCTACTGTCTACTCTTGCAGGTAACAAAGGATGTCCTTTTAATTAATAATTTTAAATCCCATATGCTACATCAGGGAAAAAAGGAACTATTTGAAAATTACTGCTAAAGTAAGGTGGCACACCACTGCGTAGTTACTCTTCCTTTTAGAATATACTCACATACTTCTAATAAATTATAAGCTTCTAGAGCCTGAAACAGCATCAAAACCACCAGAAGAAAATTTTAATTTTTTAAATAGACAGAAAAGTGAATCAAAAGAAAATAAAATACACATTTCTATTATGAACATTTCTGCATTTGTTTTCTGAGCAATGATCATGTCAGTATCTTGTTGCAATCTCCCAAGCAAGGACATTTATTTTTGTCAGTTAAAGGCTTGTATAGCTAATTTAGAATTTCATGAAACCAACACATATATGAATTCAAAGCAAAAAGCACAATGTAATGCAGTGGAGAACCTTTACCAAGAAAAATACATTGTTGAAACTAAATTTTACAAAGTTATCACACCACTACCACACACAACAGCAAGAAGAATGTTTGAAGTGGAAGGGGATGGTCCTATAGACATTTTTGGCCCTGCATTTTATTTCAGATTCTGAAATAGAAAATGGTTTTAATATACCACGTGTAAGATTTTGTTAACATTTTAATTTGAAAATCATGGGTCATTTTAGAATAACGATGTACTTAAAGCATGCTCCTAGCCTTCCATGACTTGGTTTTTTATTGCATCCCAAGAAAATGTAGCAGATTTTTACGAAAACTTAAGAGTGAATGAGGCTTTTATGGGCATCCCTGAACAATAACTTTGGCCTTCTTCTTCCTTTCAACAGGCTGGATGTCACCTCTTGAGATGCACAGCTCTGCAAACAGAAGCAGATGGCTCCTTCTAGCTGAGCTACTATCAGTTTGCTGTTCTTTCTCAGCATTGCCTTAGTTTCAGTCTCCAGAAAGCACTTACAGAACATGCTGCCATGTAGGAGGAAGACAGTCTGATTATAATGAAAGCAACATTCCTTGTCTTACACGCAGCAGTGGTGCTTCCAGAGAGACTCCACTGTGGATGATGTGCCACAAATGTTCCAGCTGTTCCATGCTACTGACTGGTGCCCATCAGGGACGTACCTGGAGCCCAACCATCCTCTCTGGCATTTTGGAACAGCGAAAACAAAGTCTTCACACATCACCTACCTCCCTCAGCAACAAAAACAAGGGAACATGCTGTTCAGGCAAGCTGTTGAATCTGCATGTGTGACCCTTTCTGAAGAATCATTCCTTCTTTTTCTGTTACAAGAACATCTCCACACACTTCACTTCAATGACTAACAAGCTCCTGCCCGTGTGCTCTGAAATGAGCGTTTCCCAGTTGCTGCCATGGTAAATTGGCAGCAATCTGAAAAAGAAATCAAAACTCCCAAACACCTCATGTTGCTGTGAGTAGCAGGCAGAGACCATGAGATGGCACACTGCACAGCTGCCAGAGGCACACAGAAACAGGCAGGATGTTCCTCCCCATGAGAACTGCAGTTAAATCACTGGCACAAATTAACCATGCTCAGAGACTCAAAACAAGAGATTTAAGTAAATGTATTTATCTAATTTTATTTGGCTTCGTTTTCCATCTCAGGCTCTTTTGCAGGACGTAAGAGGATGGAATCCCCCAGGAAGAGTGGAGGATGGATACGGAAACAAACTAGGAAGTGCAGAACATGAAACATTTATCTTGAAACTGTAAGGACCCTCTTACAAGTTAGAGAAGGTGAAAAAACTATGGTTAGAGTAATTTCCAAAGGGCGTGTTTTGATGCTGAGTATCGATATGTTCAAACTCACTACAATGACTACTGGCATTTGTGCTGATGATTCCCAGGTAGAGCAGCCCTAGGGAGTTACCTGCGTGTCCATGAAGAGGGGAATGTGGCCGTGGGAGAGTTGGAGATGTGCTGGATGTTACAATCAAACTCTTCCTGTTGCTTGTCCGACAGCTGAAAGAAAGAAAGATAAACCATTAGGCATGGTCAGATGGACAACAGCACCTGGAGGCAGATTCTGCAGAATCTAAGGAGGAATCTCTCAGTATTTAGGGTGGGATTTTATCACACTCTCGACCTCAGTAGTGACCTGCAAAGAAAGAAATGCACAGGGACAAAAGGTACTTGGTCAGCAGCAAGGGTTTCAACACTCTGGATGCATTTGCTGCACAGGCCACTGGAGATAGCTGGTTACTCATTCCTGATTCACAAAATATGTGCAACTCATGCTTTACAACTCACACAAAAAGCAAAAAACAGTGTAAAATTCCCCAGAGTGCTTTGGATACTCTTACCAATATCCAACCTAGCAAATAAATCCGATACAATTATGGGCTTGGTTATAAGAAACCAGAGCATATTCCTCAGGGCAGAGTTAAAATTACAGAGCAAAGTGTTAGCACAACCCAGCAGATGAGTGGGATTACTAATCAAACCTAAGACCTGAGATCCAAAAATCTTTGTGAACACACGTGGCAATACCAATGGAAAACTCTGCAAAGCCAAGTTTCAGACAAGCCTTCACCACATCAACTCCGCTCATTGCCATGACTTTGTTCCAGCAAGGAAAGTGACATTTCCTATGGGACAGTTCAGATTTATATTTTCCCTGTTGGGAGTTTCAAAGTTGAGCCAAATGAAGAGAAGGATGTGTTCCTCCATTTGCTTCCCAGCTTGTGACTGCTGGTAGCAAACATTTAGCTCTAAAGATGATAAAAGGAATCACAATGGGCGAGGGAACCATTTTTAAATCATGGGAGCTCTGAGGAAAAGCAGCTAGATTGTTAAAGCCCTTTGTGATTGCCACTTCTCCTGTTGTTTAAACAGAAGAAATGAGGTTGCCAGCAAAATCCTACAACTGACCAAGTACTACAGCTACACACACCTATTCATTGTACCTCCAGCTTGCTTCCTACATGGCAGAAACATTCCTGCTTCCTTCAGCAGTTCTCAAAACAGGTAACTAGAATTCCACTGGTGTTGATGGGGGTGGGAGAACAGCCAGGAGCAGGGAAGGTCGAGCACAGGCTGAACAAGGAGCTCGCTGGCCCCACTCCAGGGGTGCCCTGTGAAGCTCCACACTGGGTTTCCCAGGCACAGGCAAAGCCTCTTTGCTTGCAGACCCCAAACGCTGACGTCTGCCACGTCCTTCGTGCACTGACTGATCTGCTGGAGCTGCCCAACAATAAACACACTCGGGCTGCCAAGAACTACAATTTAATGCAGAAGTACTTTTGCTGCCACAGGATACAGTGCATCTGACTATTATTATTTGTAAGCTTATTTTATTGCTGTTCTATAGGAAACTAGAGAACTTGATGCAGAAAAAAATACAACTGAACTGCCAGCTATAATAAACAGTAATAAAGTTGAAGCACCATTAACTGCTATTCAGGCTCTTTAGTGTACTTAAAGCATTCCTCAAAATTATCCAACTGATTCTATACAATCTCCATTTACGTTCATGTATTATTCAACAACAGTCCGTCCAAAAACTGATTGCCATTGTGCACATCTCATGGAAAACCTAACAGCCTGATTTTAAGAAGCTTAAAATCTCAGTTCATGGATATTTTTAACATGTTTTCAGTTACACTATTCCAGTAACTGCTGCAAAAAAACCCAGAATACTCCATTCCAACATTAATACCAGATAATCATTGTTTATATTAGCACAAAATCTTTCTTGCAACATGAAATTCCTGAGTATTCTAGTGTAATATATATTACTATGTAAGAAATAAAAAAAAATCCTGGGTATTTTACTACCAAATATAATTTAAGAATTTAAGATCTTGCTCAGTAAAAACCACTAGGACAGTGAGAAAACAGAGCTCCATTTTCTACAGTTGTATCTCTTTGCTAAAGAGAGTTCCTAAAGCACACTTTACCACAGCAATGTCTGGAGCTGGCTATGGAAACTTGGTATATTTAAACCACAGCATAACAGGGGAAGTGAACTGTCCCAAACTCAGAGGCTTTTTAACTGCTTGCCTGCATTTTCCCAATTGAACAGAGTTTTACAAACCCATTTTCTTTGCTGTCTTTGCCAAGATAAGCAGACAAAGGAGAAAGGGTTAAGGGGATGGAGAGCAAGCACAGCTGAGACCTCTTAAAATAGGTCAGGTTTACACAAATGTACCCAGAGGAGGGAATGGCTTGGAGTGAAAGCCTAACCCCAAGCTGGGAATAAAACATTATTCTCTTTGCACCCTCAACATTGGATAACTTTTAATTTTCCTGGATCTTTCATCTGAAAAGAGAAACACCACAAGGGCCTGTTTAGCCGTTTCTATGACTTAACGTGTGTTGGCAATAAGGCAAAGCTTAAACACAGAGACTAAAAACACAACATGCAACTTCTCAAATTCACATTCTATGTTGAGAAAAACATACAATCATACTCTCTACTGGCTGAAGAGAGCTCTCTGCATAGAGAGAAAAAGCTTTTAACAGATCTAGGAATCGTAGAGGAAATGCAGAATGAGAGTGATGAAGTTCTGGTGGTCACTAAAACACTAAAAAAGGGTGAAGGGGAGAGGTAAGACGCAGACTTCAGTGGGATGACCTCTCCCCCAACAAGTCACTAGGACAGCATTTGAACACATCCTAAAGAACAGCTAAATATGAAGGAAGCAAAGCTGGCTTTAAGCAGGGCTTTGTGCCAAAGAAATTCAAACTAGTCAATTTAAGTGTTGGCAGAAACAGTTCCACTGAAGAAAAAAATGTTTCCTGGAAGATTCATTTTAGCCAGACAGACAGTGCTAGGCTCAAAACTGCGCTACCAGGCCAATGATAATGAGGAGATCATATTGTTAATCCTTTAAATTGCATTAGTTATTATTTATTACTGTTCGCAAATTCTGGAAACAAAACTGTATGTCTTCTTGCTCAAAAATTAATTCAATCTATGTAAGAAAACAGGAGTAATAGGAGAAAGTAAAAGGGAAAAAGGTTGGCTATACATATCTTACTTTTTAACTAGAAAAGAAACAGTTTTTAACCAGTCCAGGGAGATTTCAAGCATTATTATTTGTTTACAAGCCAAAGTTTTGCTGTTTTCATTAAACACAAGGCGAGCCCTGCCCTGAGCCTCCTTTCCTCTCACAATTTGCTATGGGTCTCGTTAACCTTTTTTTTTTTTTTCCTCAGATCCCACTTCATAATTTCAGAAAGCAAATCCTCTCCAGGTCTTCCTGGCAAAACACGATTTTAAAAGCGCAGAGTTTCTGCAGGGCCCAGAGCTGCAGGGCCGAGCTCCAGCCCACGCACAGCTCTGGAGGTGCTGCCCTCCCTGCCCTGGTCGAACACCCACAGAGCCAAATCTGGGTCTAGAAACCTGTGAGAACACAGCAGCACCTCGATTTAATTCTGAAAACACATCGTAAAATGGGTATTTTATACTGAAACAGTTGAAACAATGCCTTTGCAGCACCATGGAAATAGAGCTTTTACTCTGTTTCTGGAGTTAATTTCTCTGCCTGCAGTAAAAATATAGTTTGTTACGTGTTCTGAAGTGTCCCTAGCACGTTCCTGAAACTGAACACTGCAGGACATCGGACGTGGGTCTGGTAACTGGACACTGCTTTTGGACCCACTGAAATGTGCCCCCTGGCAGCACCCTGTCCCAGAGTTATTTCTGAGCACATTTGGCGTTGTACCTGTGAGCTGCACACAGCCCACAGCTCTTCAGCTGCACCCCAACCAACCTCCTCCTCCTCCTCCTCCTCACTCACAGACAATCCCAGGGCAACCTCTACAATGAGCACCACGAGTACTCCTTGTTTCATATGCATATTCAGTCTGAAAAATAAATCAATGTCTCAGTTTCAGCATAAATCGATAGTTGATTCTTTATTTTAGCAGTTTACTCAGGGGACATCTTCAACTCACCGAGCAAAATTGATTAATGCCCATGAGGCATCCATGTAATGCAAGCAAGGGCCACAGAAAAAAAACAAAGTAAATATAAATAACCAACCACCACCATCAAGCAATTTCATAGTGATGCTGGTTATTATAAAGGAATAATGATAAGGAAGTTTCTCAAAATCTATCTGAATTTATAGGCCTTGAGGAATTTCTTGTAGCTGGAGCTGCTGGAGTATATAAGTAAACAAGATAACACTGATTGCATGAGCCTTCTCATTGACTTTGACAGAAATCTACTTGAAGAAATAAGATATATGGAAAAAAATATAGCTTAAATCACATTTTGGCCACTATTTCTGAATGCATTTTATTCATATTAGTGATTTGTCACAGAATCCCTAAGGTTGAAAAAGACCTCCAAGATCATCAAGCCCAACCTTCAACCGAAAATTTTAGTTTTAGAATTTAGCAAACTACCTCAGGTTGTCAGAGTGCCAGATTAACTCTTGCACTAACTGTTTTCAAAATAACATTTCAAAAGTCAAACACCAGACTCGTTCTAGATTTGACATTCAATGTAGTGACCTCAAATCCCACAAACTGGGATCCAAATTTCAGAGATCAGTCATTTCTACAAAAGTTATTTGTGGTTACGTATTTTCCTAAAATGTAATATCACCTAACCAAACTTCACCAGATTCTCCTCTGATGTTACAGAAGTTTGGTTTCAGTTGATTTGCTTTACAAAGAGTTCTTTATGAGAAACAGACATTTTGGAAATGAAAATAAGTATTTAAAATTTTTATTCACAATGACAGAAAATTTACAAAATCCGAAATCTGCATGTCAATGAATGCAGCAGCTGCACAGCAATGTTAACTAGATGTGGAAGTTATCGTCTTAATTATAGTAATTCAAAGATGGAAGCAATTTTGTAAGCTTTAGCACTACCAACAACAGGGATAATTAGTTCTCTAAAATAGATAAGTAAGCATCTGGTTCAACTGATTTCTTTTTTTTCCACATTCAAGAATAGTTTAAGAGTTATTCATCCTAGAATAACTGGGGAAAAAGTGTTATTATTCAGGGTGCAGGTTTGGGGGGTTGCACATTCCTACAATAAACACTTCTTTTGTTGTAAAGAAATACAATTACACACAGTTAAGATGTGAAGATTGGAAGCACAAGTCCAACAAGCAACTTCTTAAAGACTGCAGGCAGAGTCTCCCTCACAACAGACAAAGAACTATCTTCTTCCCAACATCACCTAGGAAAATTGCATTTTATTTCCTGTCATTGAAGTCCCAGAAGCAGGGAAACATCCTGAATTTGGATTCCTTCCTGGTTATTTTGTCCAGACTAAACAACTACAGAGCCTTTGTCCAGTGCATTTCGGGACAATTTTTCCCTGTTAAAGGAGTGAATACTCCTTTACAAAATCAATCCCTGACACTCCCATGATCTTGTGACTGGATGACAGTATTCCACCATCTTGCTGAAGAACTTCAAATAGGATTGAACTTTGGAACCTAAATAAAAATAACAACAATGAAAACCAACTGCCCGAGGGCAGGGTCGTCTTCCAGAAAAAGTTTTCTACCATTTAGTTACTACAACCACAGAAACAGATGCGAGTTGTTCAGCAAGCCAGGCTCTACTCAAATTTGCATTGCCCATTGTTTTGAAGCCCATGAGACAAAACAAATGGGGGGGAAAAAAAGAGGAGTAAAGTGAAAAAAGATGTAGTCAACTGGTGAAATGTGGGTTGCACTTCTGTACAGAGTGTGGACGGGGGTAAAACACACAAAGGACATGGTTTTCCATAATGCCACCACACCTTTCAGCGTGCTACCAAACCCATTAACCGAGGTGAACATGGAGTCGAGCAATGCAAGACTTACAAAGCAAGGAGTAAAATGGGTGCAGATGGTTCTTTTGTTTCAAGGAAAATTAACATCTTTGTACTTAGGAATTAACTTATTGCATGAAAGGCCATTTTCCTTTCATCTAAACCAAGCTATATGTTAGACAAGCCCTCCTACTTCATTTAGAGCTCCAATTGAAGAAGCAGCATCACCGCAAGCTAAGAAATTACAAAAGAAAAGGCTGAAATTGCCAGTGAACACCAAATTTATGTCTAATTTGCCTAATGCTTGAGGCTGGTGCACACCTGCTTACACCACGCTGTATAGTCCAGACCTTTTGCATTATTAACAACATAGGAACAACTCTGCAAAGCCAAACAAAATGAGATGTCACAACAAATTACAATGACTGGTACAGCCATTCTCAGCTACATAAATCCACTTTATTCCGAACACACTCCAAGCCTATCTTTGTTTTAGCATAAAGGAACAAAAGTAAGAAAAAAATCTCTGATTATGGAAGACAGACCTGAGAATAAATAGAGACATTATTTAATGGACAAAACCAAAAAACAAACTTTCTCAAGCATTCCTATCTCCTACTTCAGTTGTGTTATGCATTATACTGCCATGAAGTTACATCACGAAGTGTGAAAGGCTGATTGAATGAAAGCTAAGCATAACTGCATACTTTCATTTCCCATTTCCTCCAAATCTATTATTAAATGCTTCACATAGCATAGCTGCTTTTTAAATAAGTCTCTACTTGGCAAATCTCACGGAAGATAGTTTATCACATTTCTTTTCCTCCAAAAAATCCAAGCAAACAAATTTCAGAATGAAATGACAAAGTGATTTTATATTGTTTCAAATCCTCTAACCGTGGAGCGTACAATTATATACAGGTGTGCAATATAACAAACCTACTCTAGACACTCTCCCCAAAGATGCATCCAGGAAACAAAGCAAATGAGCTGAAAATGGAAAAGAAGTTTTCCAGGTTTAATATAAGTGTTACATAAAATAATATGAAAACTCATTTGGTTGCTTTGTAACACACAACATGAACAGTTCTTTTCATTTTGTTTCAGAGCATTTTCTTAGTTTAAGAATCAAAAAATGTTACAAATTAGCTCATTAGTAGCTACCTGCGGTTCCAAACCTCAGCATGCGGATTAATTACTGATCTAATTTTAAATCCATTTTAACAGTACATTATTTCAGAAATAATCTCCAGACTGTCAGGGGAGTTGCCTCTACTGCACAGAACACAGATTTTTCACATGGCCAAACAGTAGAGTAATAACCAGAGTGGCAATATTCTGAACAAGACTAGGATGTTGGAAATCAAATTATTTGCACATTTTTAAAATACATGTTCTTAAGGGGCTCTCCTGAGCTCCACTGGAAAGGTTTTGCTCTGTTGGTAAGAGTCATCTTTCCAGCTATGGAGACCAACAATAACAACCCCACTGCAGAGCGTCAGGGTTTGTGCTTGTTTGGCAGAAGGTTACATTTATGATGTGCCTTCCTACCAGCTGGAGCTACATCTCTGCTGTGGCTTTCAGAGAAGTGCTGGGCCGTGCTTCCACCCCTGGTGCCTCTGCTATTTCGCACGTGAGCCTCACCACTATCCTCAGCTCTGCAACATCAACTTCCTTAAGCATCACCCAGCATATTTAACTTGCAAGCAGCTTCCAGCACATCAGCACAGAAAATCCTGAATGGAACAGCATCTGGACAAATGTGCCAGAAGAGCAGACAACAAAGAGGGCACGTTGTTAGACAATAAATCCACTCCCCAGGTCCTCATCTGCAACCAATTCCACACTAGTTTAGGTAGCTTTTTGTAAAATCACCATCCCTCAGTTTTTCAGTTCTACATACCTTTTGACAGAAAGGCTTTGTAGATATTTTGGATTTAACTCAGAAGCTAAAGGGATTAAAATATCTGATTTATTAAAAAATACCCAAAAAACCAATGTAAGCTGCAACATATACATTATCATCCTTTGCATGCCTAACCATTGTCTGCTATGAGACCCATGCTCTTTTATCTTCCTGGGATTCCACTCTGCCCTTCTTAATTTTGCAGGATTTGAATATCTAAAAAAATATTCATTGAATAGGTAAACAATTCTCAAATTCATCCTCAGTAGCAAAATGTAGATAATGACATAGATCCAGAAAATCAAAGTCTCAATCACAACCTTACAGTGATTGTTTAAATTTATACTTTTGCTTCTTAATTTAGAAGGTGAGAATGTGCTTTCTCTTTTCATTACCAAGACCCTCCTCTTTCCAAAGCAATAATGTTTCCCAACTCTTAGCAGCTTCTTAAAAAATAAAACCAAAAGAAAAATATCATTATCAACTTAATAAAATTTTTTTAAAGTGCAGAATATTTCTAAAAGACAGTCCAATGAAGAAAGGTTCGTTTCCTCCAGACAGTAAAACCACTTTTCTGTGAAAATATTAAAGTACACATATACATGTACACACAAACATTCAGCCTCTAAAGCCCTTCAAACAGAAGCAGTGAAAACACTTGGTTGCTCATTATGTTTGCACCCACACAAAGATGGGAAGAAAAATCCTCAAAAACATACCCAAAAAATAACAGCAAAGCATGAGTGTACAAAGGTAGACTGATAATAGTCCAATGGACATATCAGGAAAATATCCAGGCTTAACAAAATTAGAATCTCAGTAGGCAAGCTACAAAACTTTCAACATTTATCCAGGACTGAGCTGTCTTAGACAGGAAAATGCCAGGCTCTGCCTGCCTGGACTCAACCAGGGCTGAGCAGAGCAGTTCCCTACCAGAGCAAGACAAAGGTGAGACGTGTGTGCCAATGTGGTGCTTTAATTCAAAACAGATACCAAGAGAGAATACAGATTGCTCAGGTTGCTCCCCTCAGCTTTGGAAGAAGAAATGCTGCTTGGGACCTTTCTAATCAAGGCACTCATTGAATGGCAAAGAGGGAAAAGAGGCTACTGAGATCAAAGAGTTGGCTCCAAAAGTCAAAGATGGGGACAGACAGGAGCTGAAGCTCTGTCGACATTGAAAATGCTCAGTGTAGCCAGTAAAACTGGCATAAATTCATGTCAGAGAGATAATCAGAGAGATAACACTGCAGTGTTGAAATAAAGCATTCGGTTTATGTGGTCCTTACTCATTTAGAGACAGATCTGTCGATAAACCACTGTCCCAAATAAAAACAACACACTTTAAAAGACATGAAAAAATTATTTACAAAAACACATTAGATAGCTATTCTGCAGTGTGTATCTGATCAAATAACCTGACTACTAACATAATAAGAAAATACACCTGTGGAAGGCATTTCATGTTAATGGAGCAACAAAACCACAGAAGGCAGGAGAAGAGGGGGAGGCTCTGGGTGCAGATCCTGCCCTGGCACTCAGAGCAGCCCTCAGATCTGCAGCAAGGGGAAGTTTCTGGAACAATCAAGCCTAATTACATGTTAAAACCTCATTCTTTTGTGTACAGCCTACTTGCTGAGCCAAATGTTCATTATCCAACAGCCATCAATTTTTCATACAAGGATGGCTGTTCCCGTTTAATAACTATACAAATGTGTACTACAAATAGATACACACACAGGGAGTTGAAATTTTAGCGGACTGAAGCTGGAACGACCATTCACAAAACTGAGCAGAAGAAAAACACAAACATTAGAAGTCACAAGCTGACAGCTAAAGCTTGTACCAGCAGTACATCCAAAGGGTGTAGCAGTGCACCACTGCCAGGAAAGGGTGCCTGTTTTAAGAGCTTTTCTACTTAAGAAGGCTGAAAAGTAAAATCAAAATCAATTCCAGTTACAGTAAGATGGTAGAGAGCAGTACATACAAATATATATGAACGTATCAAAAATAAATGGATGGTAGCAGTGATAACAAAAAGAAATCATAAAGTAAGAAAAAACTAAAACCTAGTAAAATCAGAGCCATAATTTCCACAGCTGTTAAAAAGGCAAGTATTTAATAAATGTATCTCATGTAAAATTGGATCAGAATACAAGTGAAGAAACTGTTAAAAGCTTTTTGAATCCTTTATGTACTTATTCATAACTAAAGGAACTAAGAACATGTGAGCATTATTTTTACAAATGGTGCCTAACAAACTTGAGCAGAAACTCACAAGCACAGGAAAACACAGCCCAAATTTTCACTGAGACAAAGTGGGTAAAGATAGGGCTGTTAAACAACATTAGCCTATTTCTGCGCAAGTAAAAGACCGGTGTAAGATTCGTTTCTGGGAGCCATGTGCGGGGATATCCCAGCCCTCTTGCTGTACCAGTTCTGTTCTGCACATAGTCTGAAACCAGCATGGCCAGCAGGAAAACAAATGAGACCCATGAAAATTGCAGAACGTACACAAATGAGGACACAGAGGAAGGCAAATGCAAACACCTACAGGTTTCAGGTATTCAAATTCCACAGCAATCATGCTTAATTTAAATTAGGTCTGCTAATTGTAACATCCTAATTTACCATGCAATCAAGACTGGAACAAAATTAAAGGACAGGAAAACACCCAATATACTGGAAATAAGTAATTTCAAAAGCCACAGCTTTTTGATTCAAGCTCGCTTCCTCATCAGAGAACAAAGATTCAGGGAATGCCTGTTCTCATGAGTGCCTGCAGAAGATTTTTATCTCAGTCACTGTGAGTCTCTCCTCTGGCACATGCTCACTGCCAGTGTCGCATGACACCAGAAGTAACTCCTTCAACATCAAACAGAACACGTCAAGCAACGTTTACATCTTCTATTCATTCTGAAGGAGTTTAAATTATGTGCTTAGTGCTACGTAAACACAGCAGGCAGCAGTAATGAATATGGGGAGACTCATGCAAGCATCACATTGATATATAAGCATATCATTTGCTCAGATTTTCAGTACATGACTAAGCTTTGTCCTCACGTAAAATACGACAGTTGAATACCAAACTTGAGACATTCTGGTGAAAAAGATGGTGATTGATTAAGCTAACAATCTCAAAACACATCCAACTTACTGCACAGCAATACCTAAAATCATAGACAAGAGAGACTGGTACCAGGTGGCTTGGATTTCGTATCTGGCACAAGGACTGCCCTGCACAGGCCTCCTAAGTGTCCCCCTTCTGAATCCCAGTTCTCTGGACCCTTCCACCTTCAGCTGACAGAGAGCCAAAAACAAATACACCAGAACAGTCTTTAAAACTAAATTTTTAAGAGGCCTGGAACAACTTATGATATTTCACTACAGAAGTATGCTTTATTTTATCAGGAAGTCTACTCTAAAGAACATTTAGGTATTAATCTGTAGTCATCAAAATATTAGGAAAAAAATAAGATAATTGGGCTATGAGTGGAGAAAAACTGTTCAGGGATTATCAGATAATTAGCTACAAATGTAGAATCAAATCACTTCAGAGGTGTTTTCCTTAAACGGTTTGAAAAGATGTTTACCTGCTCAATACAGTAACCAAAATGGTGGCCAATACAAAGTCTTGAGCATCTGACTGAAAACTAAATCATTTCTCTCCAGGTAGGTGATCTGGTGATAGTAGATGACATGCCATACAATCTATCTCTCAGATCCTTTAGTAAGGTCTCCATTTTATAAAAAAAACGTTTTGCTCTAAGGTGTACAGCTCCTTGTTAACATCAGCATTCAGCTGCCAGCAAAATAACAGGAATCCCAAGTGCACCAGAGAACGTCTCTTAGTTTGCTCCTGACCACAACTTCACACCTCTCCAAAGAGCAGGGTCCTGCAAAGAGTAACATCATGGCACAGGCAGAGGTTCCTCAGATCCACGTACATCCCCAAGCCCACCCCAGAGCTTTAGGCTGGTGGGTGCTCGGATCTAAAATGCACTTGTCAGAGACAAAAAACAGTCAAAACAAGCAGATGCACAGACTTTGTAAGGATTCCAACACCCAAATGTGTCGACTTCAATTAAACACAAGAACTGCACATTTCCAGGCCCATCATTTGCCAGTAGGTACTCTCTGTCTTACTTTCCACAGCACTGACCTGATCTGAGCTTCGCCTGTAAAGTTCAGGATCCCCCTTTTCCTCACACCTCTCCTCAAACCAGTCTCTTACCTCAGAATTTCACTTAGCTCACTTAAAACACCAGTGCAAAATTATTTTACATTCAGCAGTCTCCTTCATGTGAAGGATCCAAATAATTGATGAAATTGTCTGCAATTTGTGTGTTGCTTCGTTTCCTCTCCACAAGGGTTTTAACTTGAAAAACTGGTTTGTCCTGGGCAATAGCCAAATGTTCATACAAGAGAGTTTCGACCAGAACAAAAACCTTTCACGCCTGAAAACTTCAGTGTTAACCCTCTAAGACCCTTTCCCTGAGTTTTAGTTGAGCAGGGAAACTCCCTACAGTATTCTAAATGAATATAAAATATGATTTACACAGAATCCCACATAAACTAAAAATGACAAGCAATCCAGGTGGATTTCCTGAATCGTTACAAATGTTTTGGGGTTTTAGGAAGATCTTCCTTCTACTTATTGGACCAGCCTCTTTCATTGCATTTAAGTAGTGCAAATATCCTGTAATGGAGAGCGTATTGGAAGCTCCCCAAAACTCATCCATTAGTGAGCAAAATACCCATTACATTTCCATGCAATCCAAAAGACTATTGTCATAAAGAGATTTTCAGAAGATAAGGTGGAAATTTTTTCTCCCCCAAGCAGTGCTTTTGTCCTAAGGCCATATTGAAATACCTAGCAGAAGTAATTTGAATGAAATTTCCTCTCCAATTATAAGTGTCAGGAGGTCATTTAAGCTGCTGAGCTAGGCAAAAAAAAATAGAGCTAAGTATTATAAAAAGCATCAGATTTCCAGGTCTTTCCCATCCTTCCCAACATAAGGGAAACATTTCTTATGTTACTCATTTCAGCAAGGAAATGTGTGGCGTGACAGCTGTCACTTTAAAGTTAATTATAGTATAGACTCACATTTTTAACGTTAGCTTTACATTACCACAAAAAAGTAAGTATTCTGCTAGCATCAAACTAATTGTTTCTCTTCAAAGTGACAATGTATATATGGAGGAGGTGGCATCCTTCTGACACACACAGCTTTTAATGTCAATCTAGATGAATCAGCATAAAAAGACACTAAATACATCTTGGGGGGGGGGGATATGTATGGACTCAGTGTCTAACGTGGTCCTGTTATGGCAGCTGAGAAGTTACCAGAAAAACACCAATGCATCAGAAAGCACCATTTATGTGTTCTTGGCCACCTGGTTATTTCCATTCCCTCATTTACATCCCAGTGAAAGGTGGTTTCTCTTACTGTTTGTGAATATTTCAATAATGAATAGCATTTTTCTTAATTACCAAGGAACTGTTTGTAACAAAATACAATGATTCCCATAGAATCACTGATTTTAGAGGTGTTTTGCTACTTAAGGATTGCTTTACACTTGCTAAAAGTAGCTAATTATTGTGATTTTCACAAATTATTGTATCACTAAAGCCCTTTTCCTCAAAGGAGAAGAGGAAAGAGAATTGAAGCATCAATGGCAACTGGGGATACAAATCCAAGATGTCCTTCCTCACAGAAATCCACCTTTTTCAACCTCCAGAATTACCTTTCAAGTCACTTCAAGACACAAATCTCCCATCTTAACTTTGCAAAGAGAAAGTCACTAAACAAAAGTGAAACCATAAAAACCCACAGTCACAGTCTGTTCCACCCAGAGAGGATTAAAATGAAAAAAAAGAGGAAACATTAGAAATCAGCATTCTAAATTGGTTTTACAAGACCAACAAACACTTGCACAATTCTACAGTGCTGTTAATATCAAATTGCAAGAGTATCAAGATACGCCCAAAGTGCAAAGAAACAAAAGGACTTAAATCCAGAGACATTTAATTTAAATATGTCAGAATTATGCTTTATCTTTCCATAATCCAATTTCAATAGGCAATGCCTCAGTAGAGCTGGTATCAGAATACCAGTCCCATATGCCCTTTGAACCAAGGAATTCTCTTATTTCTCCTATAGTTTAAACTCATAAATATTTATACAGAACCAGTTTGACAGGTAAATGTGATTTATGTTTATGCCACCCCTCCCATGAGAAAGTTATGTATTTACAGTTTGCTCTTGACTTTCTCTATCCTTCTGGGAATACACTGGAGAAGAAACAACCCAGCCACTTTGACCGGAGCAGCAGATGGTTCACTTTTCCAGAGCCATTAGCTGTGGTGAGAATCCCACCAGCTGCACCAGAGAGCTCATTTCAACAAAATGCACCGAGGAGAAAGAGGAGTCCTTCCCATTTGCCTCCTAATGTAGGAGAAGCCATATGGGAGCCAAGACCTCTAGGATTTTTAGTACCTATCAGAAGCCATTATAGAGAAATATGCCATAGCTCAGTAGTCAGAATACCACTAGTAACCCTTTCTTGCAATGTGAAACCAAATTAACACTGAGAGAAATTGAAGGTGGAGAAGCCCAGAATTAAGAGCACACAAGCTATCACTAATGCAACAGGACCATATGGAAGATTTACAAACAGAGCAGAAGAAAACTGTATCAAGTATTGTTCACAGGAAAAAATTCTCTGCTGCTAAACATGGCCAAGATTTCAAAGTTACAGGAGAAATTTAAATTGAAATCATAATTTTTAAAGGAAGTGCACTAAGAAGTTAACATCATGCTTTGAAAGGGAGCCAATTAAAACTGGAAAATATTTATTTATTTATTGATAGAGTACATTCCCAGTGCCCAGATGCCACAACCCTGAGAACATTAGCACACAGAAACACCCAGGTCACGGCATTGCAACGCACTCCATGTGCAGTGGCCACTCTCACAGCCCAGATACTCTCAGGAGCAAAGTCACTGCATAGATGGACATGGGATTTCAGGACGGATACCCTGGCAAGAATCACATTATTACAGTGATTTATCACAATACTCCTCAGACCAGTCCAACCTGCCCACCCATCTCCCCCGAGACGGCAGGCAAAGAGCTGGCAGGCAGCCAGCCCGGCTCGGCAGAAGGTGATATTCCCAGCAAACTGTCACACATGCTCAAATATTTCATTTCTGAGGCTGGCTGAAGGCTGCGGTTTCCATCCTGTGAGAAATAGGATTTCCACCACATGACTTCATGCAGCAGCTCTCTGCTCTGAATCCTCATAGTGCTGTTTGATCATTTTGAAATACCTAATACTCGTTTATGTGATTAAATCAATAAAAAGTCATCTCTTTTCCATTAAGATGCTCAGCGGATTTACAGATCAATTTCTTTCTTTTTGTACTTCAACTACTAACAAATAAATGGAATTGTAAATTTTGAGTAGGAGTTTTTTGACAAAATATAACACCTGAAACCTTTTTAGTACCTCTCAAATTGTTTCTGACCTTGATATGTAATTTTAAATTCAAAATGGCACACTAACAAGATGCTGAAAAACAAGGATGGTTTATTTTTGTTATGAGAGACACTGTGGGTATCCACTCTGTTTGGAAGATTATTATTGCTGAATTTTCACAAAACACCACCTTTAGGCACACTTGACACCATCTGGAATGGAATGAGCTTTAGGAAACCAAACTCGTGCAAGCAGGAGTAATAAAAAGATCCAGTATCTGCAGGTCTAACACAGGTTATTTTCTTATGCAAAGGTGTCCTCCCTCACCTGCCCTAAAGCAGCTCCTCCCCTCCTGGCTCTGGCCAGCTCCATCAGCTCTCAGAGCGAGCCAGGTCTCATTACACCAGGCTGCTCCCATGCCCACGGGTTGGTAGCCAAGAGCACCTGAAAGCCAAGGCCAACCTAGCTCAGCCTTTGGAAATGGAGGCACAGGAGAATAATTTGCCTCCCTTTCCTCTCCCCAGCCAAATTCAAGTAATCTGTAAGAAAATATGGAGCTTTATCTCTGTCACTTATGTCACTCCATCAAACCACTGCTACAACTGCTCGATGGGTGTGAAAGTTACTGCTTGGAGCAGAGACATCCACGCACAACCTGAATCTCAAGGAGCTCTTTTACTTTAAAAAATAGGCTAAAGACAACAATTTCGAAAAGAACAACATTGCTAATGCAATTTCTGGCAACTAAGATCCCTATTTATTTACAAAATCTTTCTTCATTGCCACTAAGATTTCTAAAAGTCACTGGCAGCACAGAACACAACTTTGATAAAATTTAAATTAAAAAGATGGAATAATAGCAAAAAATGAAGAGTCCCCTGAAATATTAGTTGGTAGAAGCTCCAATCCTCTTAAAGATCAGTATGAGTTCTGATGGCTGACAAACAAAATTCACCCTAAAACTCAAGCCAGAGCTTATATTCTGAGTCTTACATAGATTATTAACTGTACCAACAAACCAGCTGCTAAGAAATTCTGATACCAGCTGCAACTGTTTACTCATAAATCTGAATATACTGCTTTAGTCAGGATTAGCCACCTACCAGTCTTACCAGTAAGTTTGCAGGCTACAAATGTTTAAGCTCCACAGAGCACCTGATGAGTGATAATTATGTTGATATTTCCCAGTCTTGAAGGGACACCCCTGTACTGCATCAGATCCGATACCATTCATTAGTTTGCACACTTCAATGGGATTTTATCAAAATCCAGAGAGCAGGGTAAATACAAACAATCATCTTATTAACTGCTACATTAACATATTCACATCTCTAATAAAAAATATGCTAAATGTATTAAGCATTGTTTAAAATTTAAGGTTATGCATATCTCTCTGAAGACCGTAAGTGCTGTACGTCAAAATATTTGCAAGTCTTTCATGGTGCTGCCTATTTCAACATAATACTGTTTTGCTACTTCAAATAATAAAGCAGCTTGCTCTCAGTAAGCATCTATCCATCATTTTGTAGAAACAAACCCCTCATCACATTCACATAGTATGAGAAGGAACAATGCCTTTAAATAAATATCTTTAAAAGGAATGATCGGTACATCTGAACAGTATGATTTTTACAATGAATACAATTACAAATCATTCAGAAATTAAGAAATATCTAACGTACAAGGAATATGATTCAATCTGTTAAAACAGGAGAAAAAAGCAAGACTAAACAGTATTAAAACAAGTAGCTTAGAAAAACATCATAAAAATTACTCGCAAAATCCTTAGATTACCTTTTGGATCGTCTCAACATGCTGGTAGCAGGCAGAGAGAAATTGGACAGCACTGTCCAAAAGGAGTCAGACATGATCTTTAAAAGCTTTCATTGCTGGGAAAATACAGCACAATCAAGCCACTAGCAATAAATAAGGAACTAAATAATACCAGTGACAGAGCCAATGCAAATTCCCTGTAGACCTTGCAAGCTGTTCCATTAATGTGAGACAGGCAGGCAAGCGTACATATTGCTGCTGTTTCCACTGCCTCTGTTTTCTGCCTGCTCCATCCCTGCCTCCCTCCCTCCACCTTAGGAGGCAGTGCAAAATGAGATATTTATTCTCTTCCTAATAGATACACTTTAAACCTGGAGTTTGCTGAATATACAGCACAGGTGTTTTCTATACATCTCTCTGTGTCCATCTAATAACAAACAAAATATTTTCAGTATTTTCAAAACCGTAACTGGGCACTGTTTGCAATTCTGAATAACACAGGGGGGTTTAAGCTGTGTCTGCACAGAAAGCACCACTGATTGCCTAGTTTGTGTTTTTATTCTGACATGGTGGCTCTTCTTTTCCTAACTGCATGAGGCACATCAGGGGGATTTTGCTTATTTTTCTTAATTAATCTTCCACCTCTAAACAAATCTCATCTTTCGTCTTTAGCAACCCAAGTGGATTTTTAATTTAAAAAAAAAAAAAAAAAAAAAAAAAAAAAAAAAAAAAAAAAAAAAAAGCTTCCAATGCCTCCTAGGATCAGTTTAAAACCAGAAATCCATTCTCCCCCAGAACTCAGCCACACCACATCTACGTCAGTCACAGTAAACAGAAACTCCTACGTAGCACCTGGTACCCAAAAAACAACTCAACCAGCTGAATTCTGACAACAAAACGCAAGTAGGACTCGTGTGATGCATATCAGAGGTTTCCCACACAAGCCCCTGCACATTAGCCACAAGTTCACTATTCCCCTTTGTGCCTGTAGAACCCTCCTGCCACGTTTTTGCTTTTTCCTGGGTCTATACAAAACCTCACTGGAGCTGCCTTTTTTTTTCTTTTTTTTTTATAATTTCAGTATGCAATCTATTTTCTTTCTATTGTGGCTTTTTTAAGCATTTCTGCCAGTAGGAAAGCTAATGACGTTCTCATATTACAGCCTTCTTGAGTGGCTTTTTATCACAGACATGAGAAAGATGACAATCAACAGCTGGCACAGCCTTCCAAGCACAATACAGCCCTAAAAAAATACGCAAAAAAGGCTGGGAGAAAGAAATCCCACTAGACTCACTTTAGCTTTCCACAGAATCTCATGGAAGAATTAGACAGTCTCCATAATTTTCCATTAAATAATGACATAATTTTAATACATACATTTATCAAGAATCGCAGTATCTGATTGAGCAAAGTATTCCCTCCACCTGTAATTCAAAACAGGCAAATGGGATTTTCAGAACCTCTGCACAACACAACCATCTCTTCTAGTGCTTTTAAATATTTTTGCAAAGTTTATCTAAATCACATAGTGGTTTGATTTCACAAAGTTAATTTAGAGTACAACCAAACCAAACTCTGCCACTGTCTACTACTGATGAGAAAGAGTCAACACATTCATTTTTGTGTCCACATAACATCATATACCAATCAAGTAGAAACTGAACACTAGCCTTTTAGAATTATATTCAGGATATTATGTGACCTTCCAGTTCCAATAAACCCTGGTTTTGAAAAGGTATGAAAATTTTACTCTGTCAGCTAAAACATGAATTGAAATTCACAAGCAATAATGGTGGGAAAAAATGTTCAGTTAACTAACAACATAAACCTATCACAAGAGAAATAAATTCCTGACTGCTTATAGTTAGCAAATAAGATCACAATCAGCTAACACCCCTAAATCTGTATTAGTCACGCTTTTTTCAAAAATGATTGAAAACTCAGTAGTTGAAAACATATCACTCATTATCACTGTACTCAGCAGCAGCACTTTCACATCTCTTGCAGGAAGGACACAAAAAGGAGAAGCCATTTTAGGAGAACATTTCTCCATGGGCATCAGTGACTGACAGCCCTAGAGCAATGTTAATCCAGCTAAACCCTGTCCATCCTCTGCTGTCCCTGGGGAACACAGGATACCCCAAGCAGGGAAGGGGATGGGGTATTTGCTGTCATCAGAAAACCATCCATCCACCTATCTTGCCATTTAACACGATTCTGCAGAGTTTTTACCCAAGAACTGCAAAAAGCACGTTGAGAATTACGTAACACTGGTTCAAAACCAGCAGAAATTTCTTTTAACACTTTATATTCCTGCTTTTCAAAATGCCTATTCCATATGGAAGTAACAAACTCTAATCCTGCAAATCAGCACCCGAAAAGCTCTCATTTTGGGACCCAGAGACTGCTGAGAAGTTCAGAGTACCCAAAAAAACATGAAGACACCACACTTGGAGATGCAGTGTTTTTGCTAGAAAAACAGAAGAACACAAACTATCAAAAAGCTTTTAAAATAAGTAATGTCTTAAAATATGACAGTGTCAACATTTGCAGAATTGTCTTTAGTAGCAATAAATATAGGAAGTGTAAGGATTTTCTCACACCTACAACGACAAATGAAGTCCTTTGAAGGAACTGTCATACTGTCTCTGCACAAACAGCAAAACATTTTGGAAAATTCGGACCAGAAATTTCTCACTAATTCAAAAATATACCATATCTGTGTATGAGAAAACATGTCAACAGCACACTCACACAAATAGGTCACAAGACGAGTTTTCTATTTTATTTAACTCATAATAATATTAACATGTCTTTGTGAATTCCAGACTCTGAGTTTTTCCAAGCCTAAAGAAACCTCTTCCTTTATAACATTCTCCCGCTCGCCTTTCAGGATATTTAGTCTCCATCAATCTTCCTAATGCACCTTCTCCACTTTACGCCCAGCTTGTCCTCTGAAAAGACCACCTGCAGAACATTTCAGCAGCTCCTGTGATGATGGAGTATTTCTCTGTCAACCAAATGTAGTTTCCAGGGCCTTCCTAATGACACTGCATCCACTGGACAGTTATAAATAGTCAGTGTCAACGACTTTCCCTATTTCTCATCTTTACCATTACCAAAGTAGGATATTAATTAAGCCTGACATTAAATGAGAATGCAATTAGGCAAACAGTCCACATGAAACCCCTTGCTTTCTGGACTTTTTTATAGCAGATACATTTATCATTAAGTAAATTTCCTTGGTATAAGATCATCTTCTTTTAAATAAAATCTGTCATTTTAGAAGTAAGCCAAAGTCCCTGAAAAGTCTGAAGCAGTACCAAGCAGATCAATGAGGTAATTTTGAAGAAGAATATCCCAAAAATCAAAACTCCTGTGACTGACTACATTTTAAGCCGACTGTGTATCAAGGTAAGTTTCCACAAAGTATTGATTATATTTTTAAACACTTCAACCAGGATGAGCCATATAGTGCAGTAGTTTTCAAATGAAGATGAATTTCATGAGTTACACTGTGGTAAAGGAAAACTTATAATGGAAACCAGTTAAACTACTAATTGGGAAAAACCTACCTCTTGCTAATTACTCACTCCATCACTTGAATAGTTACATTGTATTACTGTTCACATAAAAACATGACACTTCCAGACATAACTTTTTAAAATAGTCATTAGACTCAAACCCACGAATTATCCACTAGAAACACCCAGAAATCAAAACCATTTTGCTAGAAAAAGCCAAATTCTCTGGAGAAGTCACAACAAAGGAAGATATATTCTACCTCTATAAAGAGCATATTGACTTTATTTTAAACATTAAATTGTATGCCCAACAAGCACAGAAAAATATTCCACTATAAGAAAGAATAAGTTAACACAGGTGAAGAGATACGTGCTCTATATCACCATACAGTGAAAAGCCTGTAAGGTGTAAAAACTCCAGCAGAAAACTTTGGTATTTCAATAGAGAGAAAGGAGTATGTTTTTCCTTTATGCTTTTTTTTTTTTTTTTAAAGGAGGGTTCCTTTAAGAAAAAAATTACATGGGAGATGTGTGTTGAGCTATTTGGGGCATCATTATTATTTGAACAGTGACCTACCCAAGAGAAGAACAGACTGTCTTTGAGCCGCCTGCAGTCGCGAGACTCGTAAGTAACAGACTGACAGAAAATATTAGGTTGAATGTATCATCAAGATTCACTTTTCTATCATTTGCTAAGTTACAAAACCACAGATTTCTTCCTTTTGGGGCAGAAATCTCCAAGCCACCACCCCAAAACTAAAGAGTTAATTCTCTTTCACTACAGTGGCTTCCATGGATTTCAATTGCCACCTCTGTGTAAAAGAGCTCCCAAAGGCATATCTGTATGAGATGAAACAAAGAGCTGATGGCTGAGGGTTTTGGGGGTGAAGAACAACTAAACTTCCCTCTGGTGTGCATTCCCTATGCAGGGAACATCCTAGTGACTGCACTAGTTAATGATTCAAAGGATCAGAAACATTTACTGAAGCAGCTATCAGGCACTGCACCTGCATGGAAGCTGCCAAATCCTCATGTAACTTTAATTGGGCACAGTTACTGAACTAACAGGGGTTGCCATCCTAGTGGACAGCCTGAAATGCTATCTAATGCACTACAATACCACTGCACAGTTAAGCACAAGCAACTGCTCTGATTTCAGTCCAAAACAACTCTCACAAAACTGTACTCACTCAGATGTAGAGGACGTCAACTACAGCTCCATCATCACAATTTTCTAAGTGAAGACACTACTAAATAAGTGATAAGAAGTGAGGAGTGCTAAAACACCAAGTTAATTGTGCCCCAAATTGTATGAATATTTAATAAGAAATATTCTTTCTTTTTATTTTTATTTACAAAAAAATCACTTATTAGTATGTTAATATTCCACGCAACGCTATCCTTCCCAAGTAACACTAGCAAGATGTTCAGCAACTCCAATATAACATAAGCTTAACATAATTTCAAGCTCACAGACTTGACAATTGGGCTCAGATCCCATGGAAAGGTCAATTATCCTCTTTAAGTAAGTTACTGGATCTTGCATTCTTTCCCTAGCCCTGCCTTCTTCATGTGCGATTCAAATGTCAGTTGTCCAATTTAATCAAATGTAACCTCCATATGGGATTCAAATGCCATAAAAATTGAGAAATATTATTTGAAAAACAACAATACTGAAAATCAGATCTGAAAATGTCACTTCCTGTTTACACAGAAATCTTCTAATGTTTTATCCAAGATGTAGTTAAGGACATTCAGTAGCACTTGCAAGAAACACAGAATCACAGAGTGCTGCTGTAACCCAAACATCCTCATTCAAAGATTCTCCCTCCTCTTCATCAGCCAAAATTTATCCAAAGGAAAGAAACAGATTGAGCCTCCTCTTGCCACCATAGTGTTTCCTCATCTTTGTCATGTATTATTTATCCCAAAGCACTTAAAACTTCCTTTTTAACCTGTAATTCAGTCTTAATGAATTCACCGTGCAACTGGATTTGCAAACAGAAAGATAACTTAATCTCTTCTCCTGCCACTCCAGCCTGCAGCAGCCTCTCCATGAAGAAGTACAGCACTTCAGCTCTCTGCAGAATTTTTCCACCTCTGATTCCCTGTACTTGAGTAACATCACCAGGCTATTGCTAATTCTCCTGTAACATGGGGTTTGTACGTATCCCAGAGAGCTGTAACACACAGTCCTTGACAGACATGGTCCATAACCATTCCAACAAAACTATGTCAGCAAAGCAGATTTGAAAAAGCAGGTGTTATTCCCCCCATTTTACAGAGAAGCTACAGAGCAGAGCCTAAAAGACAAATTAGGTTAAGAGCAGCAGCAAAGGCAGCTGGCAGACTTTGTCTCTTCATAGGGAGTGAGGATGAAAGAAGAAATACCAGTGGATGGCTGAAACTAAACCAAGACAACAGGCAAGTAATTAAGGTAAAATGAACAAAGCAAATAACAAAGAGAGGGAACCGAGCTGTATTTCAGTGGGTGAATTAGAGGGCTTTGAGTTACTCAGCTCTCAATTACCGGCTCACAAAAGCAAAAAGGGCTCCCTTCATCTATGCAGGACCACAAACCCCCAGTGCACATCCCAGGGCAGCAGCCTGTGCAGGCTGTGCCAAGGATCACCATGGTGCCCCAGGCTCAGGGCACACGTGGTGAGCAGCGAGCAGGGAGTGCTGTCACCTGTTTCACAGCGTATTACCCAGAAGACCAAATCAAGCCTGAACTCTAAAACAAGCTCTGGCATCTGACTTCTTTCTCAGTATAATTCAGGTTGTTTGCTCCAACCCATACCTCCGGCGCGGGACGTTCCACTCCACAGCCTGTTTCCTCTTTCCCTGGTTAACACACTTAGGCTCAGCTGAAATGTTAAGGATATTGCAAAGCCTTTGCATTTACCATGGCTTTTCTGAGACAAAAAGCTTATTTTGTAGGATGTTGGCTAAGAAGAGTTATTCTGGGAGCAAGGGGAATGCTAATGTAATGAACAGACAAAGTGGATGAATTTTACATTTTCAAGCATAAATTCTTAATGAAGTTAGAGCATGGGATAAGAATAGATTTTACAAAATAAGCATGGTACAGAAGAGACATGAGAAATCAAAACCACGCTTGGGAAACATCAGGGGCGCTAGCAGACACACACACACACACAAAGGAGAAAAAGTTTATCTAGTTTTAAAGGCAGAATTACATCCTTATTTGGACATTAATTTTTAAGAGAAATTTGCCCCTATTTTAGCCATTCCTCTGGAACTTCACAGCAAAAGCTTAGCTTTCAATCTTAAAAGTCTGGGAAAATTGTGATAAGAAATCATCAACTGTCAGACAAACAAACTACTCCAGGTTGTGAGCCTCAGAAAAATATGTAACATACAAACAGATCCAACATGAGAACAAGCCTGGGCCACAGATTTTTAAATAACTACAGATTGATACAACTCTATCAACTGTTCTACTCTAATTCTGAAAAAGCCACAAAGGTGATTCATTACAAAACCAAGATTTCCTAAAATACACATATTATTTAGAAAGTCTTGAATGAAGACATTAATTTTATGTATAGCTTCTAACATGTGTCTCTGCCTATATATAAGTGGAGACATAAATGTTATAACACAGAAGCAGATTTAATAAATTAAGATAAATTGACTCAAACTGAATTCTCAGCTTTGAAATAAAGTACAGAACGGACAGATATGGAACTCTTCATGATTTCTGCAGTCTCCAGAGAAACATTCATGTTGAAATACTAAAACCAAAATTTATCAGTTTGCAATGCTAGATCTTATTACATTCTACTGTAACATTAAAAACAGCACAAATAAATCTAAATAATCAAGCTAGAAACAAAAATATATAACCAAATTGCTTGATTTTAAAATAAATTACTTTCATAACCCACCTCACCAATGACCTTTTAAGCCATCTCAGATATAAAGAAAAAGAGCAAGTGTTAATAAATGGGAATATCCGTCTTGTATACACTTTATTTTCTTTTCTTCCAAATTTTTATTAGATGTTGCATTATATAGATTTTACAGGTTAGGGATAGAAAAATATTAAAATTTATGCAAAATTTTATGACATTTGTAAAAGTATTTTTTAACAAAGCATTTTCTGTGCTACCTATTAAAATGCAGCCAGTAAGAAAAGCAAACCCTACTTCCAGCTGGCCAAAGTACTTAGCCCAAGACACAGGCTGCTAAACAAACACATAAGCAGAGAGAGCACAGATGAGGAGTGCAAACCAACAGGAGAGCACCCTTCGCGCAGAGCAAGCACAGCTCCGAAACCACGCAACGCTTCTGGCATTGGCGACCACTCACAAGAGCACGACGTGAAACGCCGACCGCGGCGTCCTGCGGCCCGGTCTGCAGCCGCCCTTGCTCTGGACAAGAAGGGGGAAGTTGCAGAAGGGACAGGTCCCAGTTCTGAGATCCATCTTGCCAGGAGCGGAGGCTGTGCGCGCTCAGCCATGGGGCACAGGCCGGGACACGTCCCCGCGGGCTGCTCCTCCATGCCAAAGACAAAACGCGCCTCTAATCAACTGCGCCCTGCTCAAAGCGACTGCAAGTTCTCTGCGAGGCCAATGCAGACACTCCTGGCTTTAAAGGAACACTTCTGGTCAATATTTGTGTGTTGATTCACTCGGAAAATTGGATGTTTAATGATTCTGGAATCTTCCAGTCGCTCGGAAGCAGAATGGGCAAGCAGCTGCGTTAAAATTAAGTGTGGAGGAGAGCTAGGTGGGAGTTTTACCAGATTTCTTTCAGTGGAAAATTTTGCCCTACAAATTTTCTGAGAATTATAACTTGGCCTGTTCTGCAATTTTAAATTTCTCATCTGCTCACAAATAAAAGTGAGAATCTCAGGTGCAAAAACAAAAAATAATATTCACCTTCTCAAGCAAGCTATAACCCAAACATACATGATCACTTCTACTTGTGCAGCATGTCTTTGATGAGAATCAAAAGAATTACTTCCAAAAACAGCTATTTTAGTATTTATATAAATAAATGCCCATCTCAGCCCAGAGATGTGACAATGCAATTCTCAGTGCAAGTCTTTCCCAGACAGCTGGATCAATAACATCCCTGCTCTAAAGACCTAAAGGTCTGAAGAAAGGAAAGGACAGGGAGAACTGGAAGGAAACAAAAGCACACAGAGCTCTTTCACCACAGCAAAGATTACGGTTTGAAGATTTTATTTTAGAACATTAATAATTCATAATGACAGTGTAATGTAAACTAGGTTAGAAGATTATGCTCTCAAGTACCACACAAGGGATTGAATGACAGAATAATAACAACTAGCCAAAGTAGCAAAATTTCAGGAGATAAATGAGGGGAAGAGAGAACTTAGAGCACTAAAAGAAGAATATTTGAGATGAATGAACAAAAACAGGAATAGAGAGATGCTGAAGAAAAGGGGAGCACAGATGCAGCCTGTAGAAAGAGAGCACAAGTGGGTCCATTTACAGCAGATGAAGCTCTGAAGGCCCTCTGGCATGGTAGTTATGAATATTCAAACAAGAGCATAAATTTGAGACAAACGTTCACCATAGCTCAGGATAGTGAGACACAGCTGAAATGGGATACCATTCCAAAAATTGGTGAAAAGTTACCCTGAGATCCTTTTTCTTTTTTTACATCCTAAACTTTCCTTAAGCTTTCAGGATAATACTGATCCACTAAATGGTTTATCTAACTAAATTAAAACTGTAACACATGTCTTCAAAAAGCAATTTTTTAAGGAAACACATTGGAAGGGAACCTGCTGCTCATGGGCAGGAACAGTCCTGGGATGACACACACAGCTGTGTAAAAAAACCTCAGTTTCCCCCCAGCTCCAGGCTGTGAAGGCGACACCAGCTACTCACTGCTAGTACAACCCTACTATTAGTGCTTCAGCACAGGACATTAACAGGCCTCTTTGCACACTCACTGATTTTCCAAATTAAAACTAAAAATAGCACCTGGCTGCCTCATAGTCCAATTAAAAACAAATCTTGGAAAATGCATGGCACTGTCTATCAACAATAATAAACACATGACTGTCTGGTTAAGAATTTTATTTCTTTCTCAGAACTATTCCCTTGCCAGGAATCTTTCAGTTCCCTGGTTGTTTCTGTATCTGTATTCAAGATCAAAAGGTCTTTAAAGGAGAGACTAGTTAGAAGGAAAAATTTTATACAGAACTGAGCATACCACTGTCATTTGAGGAACTCACTGTTATCTGAGGATAAGGACAGAAAAAGAAACGCTTCAGTATTTACTACAGTCTCTTAAGAACCTTCTGAGCTCTTCATTCCTCCCTAGCAGTTGCTGACTTCTCCCAACCATCCCAAACTCTGAATAGTGCAGGGCTAGTAAATGAGTCAGCTCATACACAGGTGCTCCAGTAGATCACAGCCTTCAAACATGATTATAGAGAAAAAACAGTTATGAACCATAACTTTATATAGTTTATAGGTGAAATGGCCAACAAACAGTAAAGCCCTCCAACTTCTAAAGTCACAAGTATAAGCTCCCTTCTGGGAGCCTCCAATTTCCCAGGTCAAACCACCAGGTTATGATTTACAAGTGGTCCTGTGGAGGGCAGCCAAATGGTGAGCCTGGAAGGAGACAAGAATTCACACCTCGGGCTCCAAACCCCAGGGTTTAACTCTTCTGCTCCTGCAGCTCCAGGGAGGATGCAGGAATTTTGGCATTTACATAATGCTTTCACATGAACAAATTACACCACTCAGACCACCATGCCTCAATATTCCCAACCATATTAAAGTAAACAGTTTCCCATCAGCCCAAGACACACAAGAAGTTATCTGAGCCTGTCATATTTTGGGTATCACCAGTGTGTCCCTCCCATGTAGTTTTTTACATGGGAAAAATTATTCCCAAGAATAATAACCAGTACAAAAGAAAAGGAGTAGAAGAAAAATTTTCATTAAAAAAAGAAATTAATTCTGGGAAATTCATTCATTCAATGTGAGATGGAGATTAGAATTCAGTTGCCAAAAGCTTACCTACTCAAAATTCATCATTTCACATTATGCATAATGATATATCCACAAAGTTGTTCTGTTTCTCATTATTCCTGAATTGCTGATCTACACTGTTTCCAAAAGTGACATTATGCTGTCTTGCAGTCAATTCTGACCAATTATTTAGCACATTTAAGAAAGCAGAACCTGTACCAAATCAAGCACTAAACCAAGAGGATAACACTTACTGCAAAATCAGAACAATTTCCAAATGTCATTCAAACTGAATACAGGCCTCTTCATTAATCCTCTGACACTAGTCAAAGAGGAATTTCCAACTAAAAAAAAACCTCTTAAAACCTGTATCATATCAAGTGACTTCACACTAACCAAAATTTAAGCAAAGATAGGAAGTCATCAACAACTTTTGATAAGCCTTGAGGTGTTTCAAAATAAAAATAAACTTATCGAGTGTGAATTCTGAAATGTTTTTGATCTTCCTTAAAAATAAGGAACTTCTGTTTACAGCTGCTGCCCTGATGTTGTAAAATAGACGCAGTCTTCAAAACCCAAACACGTCAGGTGACCTGGGGATGTGTGTGCCAAGAGTACATCCTTATTCTATGGAAGGGATTTCTGCATCTGCCTTGAAGCAGCAGGACTGGAGTTACAAGACTCTCATTGAGGCACAGCAGCAATCCTCATACACAAGACAAAGAGCCAGGGTCTAACAGGAGACCCATTCTCCAGAATGGTGGATGTCTCCACCCCCACCCTTTGGTGAGGGTTTGCTGACCAGCACCCCACAAATCTGGGAAGCCCCCTGGATTCACTGCAATGGAGCAGACTCACCCAGGACACTGCCCACCCAACCTCACTCATACACCCAAACAAGCCAGAGCTCTAAATATAGGTCTCCCCTCATCCATTGCAACAGCTTGTACAAAAAAGGCTTTAAATAAAGGCAGGCAGCCCTCCAGGACATTTGTTGAATAACTATATACAATATATTCTTGTTACTTACCACAGCTATTGATTAAAGGCTTGTTTCCTAGAAAAGGCTTTTTATGTAAATAAATTAATATATTCTTAAATTATATCACAGATGTCCATAAAATCCTAATTATATAAAAATCATAACATTGTAATTACCCACTGATCAAGTAATTATGCCTGTGTGCTTAAAGACTATTTTGGAGCAACATTAGGTTTCCCATTTTGTTTTACTTAAATAACACAGCAAGGGTCTGGTCACCATCACACCCACAAATGGTGACCAGATTTTATACAGACTAGGAAAAAATTCTATTAAACTATTCTGTAAAGCCATAAAAAAATTAATAGCTATTTCAAATAGACTTCATTAAAGCTAGAATTTCCAAGGGAAAAACATTTCTACAAAAATAACCTCCACCATACATCCCTATAAGAACATGTTCCACAACTGGCATGAATTCTTAAAATTGAAATAGCACGAGAAAATGCCCCTTGAATGATCCAGCTGAAGCCAACTCTTCCCTTGGTTTGTTAGGAAATTGAAGCAAATTTCCACTGAGACTCCACCTCAGCTGCAGCACTTGAAGATGCCAGAAAAACAGCACCTGGACACTTTCATCCTTCTTACCATAAACAAATTAAACTGTTTCTAGAATTACTGAACTGTCTTATACCTTACTGTGGGTGTTACAGAGAATGTGACATTTTCTGGAATGGGGGTAGCTGCACCCTCCTTTAATCTCACGGTTCATCACTTCCAAGTTAGAACAATCAATTTATGACATCTTTTAAGCAACTTGAGATCAAAAAATGCTGTAAATTCATATTTTGATTAAATTAAAGGACAAATATGGGTGCACAAAGATTTGCCAGCTCATAAAGAGGACCAGCTGTGAAACATGGCCTCATTTTCTTCTTCAGTAATTTGACTTTCCTGTTATCCCCAGAAGAGTGCAAGCCAGATCCCAAAGACAAGAATCAGCATTTGCTTAATTCTGGACATAATTCTCTTTTCTTCCTAAAGGTTCATGACTTTAATTCCAACCCACATTTCCATCAACTACAGCAGTCTTATTCCACCTGTTATCAATTTGTTTTTACTGTAATCAGACCACATTTCCTCTTACTCCTTTGCAAGGTTTACATTATTTTCATTTGTTCAAAGGTTATGTATAAAATATTTTCAATCTTAATTAGATTAATTCTTTCAGAAGCCATGAACTTCCATGCCATCTGTCCTGACATCAGATGCACCAACAGTTGTTCATCTGTCAACATAAAATTATCAATGGCACCATAAGATATAGGGAAGGAGGGAAAATCTGTGCAAATTCTCACAAATGCAATATACCAAAGGTAAAATGAGAGGAAGATTTAGCCTGAAGGCACAAGTTTTCCTTGTTACATTTTCCAGCAGTTCCCTGCATAGGCATGGAAATCACTGCCTGGCTAACCTGAGGTGTTAAGCTGAGTAGATCAATGACAGTGGTGACTTGCCAAGATGAACCTTTGCTCTAAGCAAGCAGGAATGGCTATCACTGGCACTGTAACCAAGTAAACAAAACTACAACAAAGAAAGACTGGATAAAACAGGATCAAGAGCTGCACAGGTGAAAGCAACAACGACAAAAATAAAAACTTATTATAGCAGACCTAAGCTCTAACACAGACCCATGTATCTGTGAATCATTAACCATTCAGTATTTAAAGAGCAGATGGCTGGAAGGTCCCCCCATATGTGAAAAAATATTATTATCAAGGAGTCCATAGTAACAGTGGAATAAAGCTTGCTATTAAGACTTTTATATTAATTGTTCTTAAAGAGAAAATTATCCACTGACCCATGCCAGAACCCTGAAAATTGAAGGTTTCTCAGAGCAAGAAAAAGCAGTAAGTACGAAAAAGGCTTTCGAAAATAATCAATAATCATCAGATCTCATCTCCAAAAGGAACGGTTCTCAATTGACTTTAACAATAATCTAATCTTGATATTTAATTCCCACTTACCAGTCTGTTAATTAGCCCCAAGGCTAAACAGCATTTAATCAAGTTTAATCATCCTTGTTTAAAGGAACATTACCCAATACCAGCCTTTAAATAATAAAAATTCATTTAAAATTAAATTGATGGCAATGACATTGAAATGTTAGGAGACTGCTCTTCACTGCCCTTCACTTCCCCCAAGTGCTGTCAAAGTGAGCACCTTATTAAGAATTGTCACCAACTGCTGCCCAACGTGCAGGGAAAGCAGCAGATGCTGGGCAAGCCTCTCTCCATGGCCATGCACAATGAGCACAGACACATGCAACGTCCCTTTCCTCTGCTGACAACCTGATTTCCACTCAACAGATGTCGTATGTGTTACTCTGCGTTAGAGGAGCAGAAGCCTAAAATAGTTCAACTTCACATTTTCTGGTTAGTCCTACCAGAGCTGCCAGCAAGAGCAACCTCCCTCTGAAATAACATCTAGATTCAGGGGCTATTGCATTACCACCTGATGAGTAACTGAAATTTGACCAGCCACATCCACCCTGCAGCATGTGAACTTCAAAACCAGCCCTCTGGTGCTATGTTGGCTCAAGTTTTAAGCAGGTACCACTGAGCTCCAGTTTCATAACCACACACACAAAGATCTCCAGCGTGTGTGAGCCTTTGCCTGGGCCTGTCCCCCTGAGAGCTGGTGAAGTTTCCTCTCAGTGAAGAAGCTGAAGGTTTCCACTGGGGCTGCTGACGGCTGTGCTTGTCCCATATGAGCACTATGAAAAGCAAGAGCTAATCCTGAAGGGAAAATACATCAGCTGAGCTGCTAAGTGTTTTAATATAAAGGGAGCTGGTTTGGGCTATTTTTGCTTTAGAAACTCTTGTATCCTTCACTCAAGCCTGCTAACAACAGGCTTGATTCTACTCCTTATCCTCTGTATAGCCTGTGCTTGGAGACTTCAGCCTGCCAGCCTCTGCAAGAAAGCAGAGTGTATCTCCAGGGAATAGAAGAGGGTGCAGTACTTAGCACAGACCCACTACTTAAGACAGAGGTTTTTAAGGACCCCACTCTAGGCTGTTTTACTTTGAAGTTTGTTTTCCTGACACCAGATGTGCCTTGTGAGGACTCCTCTGCTGCATGGTACAATTTGCACATGTGCCAACACAAGGTACCACCAGGAACAGGCATGCACACACCAGCAGACAGGTTTCCATTCCTTAATCCATTTTGTCTTCTTCCTTACATAGGGCCTACACACAAACAACAGAAAATTTGTACCAATAAGCAACATCAACTTGAACACTAAGTGGCTGGAAGTAAGTTGTGACTAGGAAGCTGTTTCCTTCTGTTAGATGTTATTCTCTTGAACTGTAAAGCTGTTAAGTTCATAGATGGTTATGCCAACACCAAACTGTTAGAAATTCCTAGTTGATACCTCTCCTTACCTCCACTGAAAAGGATGGCTGTAGCACGGACTAGATGGATTGCTCTGGGCTTGTGAGTTCAGGTAAAATACTAAAGGAGAAGTGACAAGTGCACAGTCAGCACTAAATGGGAATTTAAGATGCTGCAGACCTGGAGCAGATGTAGGAGAGAACATGTGCTGATGAACATCATTTCCTCGGCAGTGGGAGAACAAAGGTGAGGAGATTCTGACAAGGTATCACAGTAGAAAAAAAATCAGGGTCAATATCACATCTTCTGTTCCAATAAAGAAAAAAACCATATAATTCCAAAATACAAGTTATATCTTCTAAACAAATGCAATAAACTAGGTGGTCAAAAGTAATTCCTTTCCATTATCATCCACACCAAAATGTATTCTTCAGTGAATTTAATATCTATTCAATGTTATATTTTCCACTACAAAAATCCTCCAATCTGGAATTATCCAAATCCTTTCTTGCAGTGATTTCCAGGCTTTCTGGAATACATACCATAGTCAATCTCTAATCTAAAACATTCAGCTGAGGAAAAAGAACAAATTGATAATGGCACCAGAAAGGAAACATCGACCATTTGTATCCCTGCCTTCAAATTTGGGAGCCATGGTTCCCTGCCACGGCTGTGGCAATAACCGAAACACACAACTGTGCAAATAGGAATTACACAAACCATTAACTAGAAAACAACATTTAGCAGTGGCAGTTGTTTTAGAGCAACAACTAATTAAGCCTGAAAGCAGCACTGCAAAATGGCTTTATTCTAATTTTAGCAGTGGGGAAACTGAGGCATGAAGAGGTTAAGTGACATGTCCACAGCACATCCATGGGAGTATCAGGATTGCAGCTGAGGGTGCTGATGCCCAGCTCTGTGCTCAGCTCTGTGAACTATCCTGCTTTTGCAGCCAATGCACATTTGAGTTCACACAGGGCACAGAAAAGGTCTCAAAGTAGCTGCTTTTCAAAAAGCTGCAAACAGACTTGTACATAAACACAGAGCAGAGCTTCTACCACCTACTTTAGTGAGCTATACACGATGAGATGTCCTTCACTAGAAATAAAGTAAAAGTTAACTTACAATTATTGGTATTACAAAGTGTTCCTATGTGTTAGAATAGAAATTAGTGCCACTGTATTCTTACACCTATAACTTTGATTTTTGACTGAGGGCTGAAAAAAGTGTTTCTATTTACCATACTTAAACATAAAAGTGAGCAAAATGGGAATTTGAGGCATGCTTCAGTTTTGTTTAGAATTCAGATATTTTACACTTAAAGTCCTGAAGTCAAGCATGCTTGTCCATGTTCCTAGCTTTAAATTTCCTGATGAGTTCAAATACTTATCAGTAAAGCAACCTTTACATACTGGAAATCCTCCCCACCAGCAATCTCTGCTTAAACAGCTGATGAGCTTTACAGTCTGCAGACAGAAAAGGTTAAGCCTGCCTCTTACCCTGCTCCTCCCTCCACTGACTACACTACAGGCTCTTTTCACCTCCTCTACTTACGAACACAGTATTAAATATACAATTTCCTTAATTTTACCTAATAGAAATAATAAATATAATTATGAGCATCATAAATAGAAGTTTCCATTAGCTGATTTCAAAGCATTTGTAAAGAACTCAAGCATTAAAAAGGAAATGCTTGTTAAAATTCCATTTGTAGAAATACATGTGGCAATATAAGTTAAGATTTCTTGCTTCAAATCTAGACGTTTTCAACAGCATTCTTAATTCGAGAAGATAGCAAAGGTAGCAAAGGTATCTGAAGATTTTAACACTGTGGCAGCTCTCTGAGAGATTATTAGAAGCACTTTTTAAATCTGAAGAATGATCAAACTAGAAAGAAAGATTTACAAACATTCAGTTTTACTTCACTAATGCTTGGGACAAAACCTAACCCCAATGTATCCCCATTAAAAACATTGAAACAACACTTTTTTTTTTTTTTTTGCTATACTTCATGGTTAATACTCCACAAAATTAAAATGTTAACGCTTCCAAAATTTCGTGTACAGCCAAATAAGCACGGCAGATAAAGAAAATTCTAACAAATTAAAGTAACGTCTACCAGCCACAGAAAATTCTGGCCGGTTTTTCTTCATAGCTTCAATTTGAAATGATTAAGCGCAATTTATTTTTCACAACAGTCCTTACTGGATCCGCAGAGATGGGGCTCCAAGCCTCTGTTTCCTCCGCTTCATCATTGTGCTGATACACTGATATGCCTCTTCCCAGCATAAGAGGCTTAGAGCTGGGAAGGAGAGGCCACTGTTATCACTCCAACGCAGAGCACAGAACAATCAGTGCAATTCCAAGCTCTTCATACACCCCCAGTGTCAGAGAGACCTCGGGAGTTCAGTAATGGTCCAGATTAATCACACAGCTCATGTCAAAAACCTAATTATTTATTAAAAAAAAAAAATCAGATTAAAAAAAATCTTCCGCGAGGCTATTCACAGCATCCAGCGAAAGGCAACAGCCCAGCCGAGGGACAGGAAGGTGCCGACAAGCCCAGGACACTGTCGGAGGGGCCACCTGAGCTGTCCCACCGCCAGCAACACGGCCCTGCCACGCTCCGGCCGCAAATCAGCCACCAACCCCTGGGCTGCCAGGAGCAGGGACAGCCCTCCCCACCAAACCCAAGGGACGGCGGAACGCCAAAGGGGGCGATGGCCACTTGGAAGGATTCCGGCCGGGATCTGCCGGAGCAGCCTGGGAGCTCGCACGGCGAGAGGAACAGAGGCAGCGCTCCCACCCAAAGCCTGGCAGAGCCCTCAGCGCTGTGCGAGGAGCAGCTGCTCCGGGCCGGCGGGGACACGTGAACCAGCCCTCGCTCAGAAATCAATCCCCTCGACTACAAGCACAACTTGCATCTTATAACATCTTCCCGTAACTCCCAAGCTGAGTTCCAGCCGCAAACTTTGCGGATTCCAGCACCGAGAACAGAGCAGCAGCGCTCGCAGCAGCCTGGGGAGACGGATGCTGCAGGGAAGGAAGGGGGAACACCTTAATTACGAGGAAATGTTCCCTTTACAGTCCTGCTTGCAAACAGCAACTTCAATCAGCTCAAAATCAATTTTGTGCTATTAACAAAACTGCCCTAAATGACGTGCAGCACTTTTTAAATGTGTATTTTTAAGAATGTCACTTTCCTCCCAAAAAATTTCCACATATGGATGTCTGATAGGCTTTAAAGTGCTAAGGACTGACTGTATTTAGGCTGCCATTCACAAGTACTCATCAACCAAGTCAAATTTCGGGTGAAAACTCCGATCTTCAGGTTGATTCTGATAGCAGCCCCACACCACAAAATCCCAAACTCTTCAGCAGTCAGGAGAACAGAGTGGCAGGCTGAGGAGGAAGGGCTGGGGTGCCTGTTCCTTACACAGCCACAGCCCCTGCCCCCTACACTGTGCCTCTGGAGTAAGACAGCACAGCACAGCAACAAAAAGTACAAATTTGGTAGGCTACGTATAGTTCTATTGTACTTATTAAATGAGAGCCTGGATTAAGTAGTGGAAACTTGACAATAAAAACTGCGCAAAATACTTTTTCCACTTTTAAATCCTTGATGAAAACCTCCATAAATTCCTAGTCTCTGAGATTACAGCCTATACAGTCTGTCCTGATTCACCAAATAACTTCTTTTAAAGAAACAATGCTTTCAAATTATTTTTAAAGCCTAATACACGAATAGCAGCGGTGCCGTGGAGCCCCACAAGAATAATTTGGCACATTCCACCTCCAGAACCTCCAGATCCATGGATCAGCTTAAGAGCAGCAGGTTATTTTTGACCTCCTGCTTGTGAGCTGCTTCTACGCACTCAGAGAAGGATGGGATGATCAGAAGAGAGCACCTCTTTCTCTCCCCATCGATATAAATGCAGCACAAGCAGAATGCATTGACTGGAGGCATTATTTCTTACTTTATTTCCAGATCCAAATCAGAACAGAGTGCAAAAGCAGCAAAAATCCCTACTCCTTTTCAGAACCATTTTTCATCCACTTCCCTGACTTTGGCTTTCCCACTCTTGGGACAATGGCACTTGCTCCTGGCAGGGAAACAGCATCGATCCATCACCAGCAGAAACACTCACCCGCTAAGACGAGCAGAAACTGAATTATATACTCCATTTCTCTGCAGATACACAGGAAATTCCCACAGCACCTGCTCATGGCAGCACGAAGACATAAACTAACACTAAAGGCCAGAAATGTTCTTTCCTGCCATCAAACTTCTTATTGTTTCCAAGGTCTAAACATTAAAAAGAATACACACAGTCCAGCACATCCCCCTAAAGAAATTCCGTGGTGTGTTTGGGTGTTATTTTACTGTCAGGAAGCTGGGGTTAAGTTTAACAAATTACGGTGAAGACTTGTTTAATGAAACCCCCTCAGAAATGTCTAAGGCAGCAGAAAACAAGAATCTTCAGAGGTTTAAAGCAGAATGGTAGTGCAGAGAAGGAGGAAGAGAATGAGAGAAAACAAGTCCCACTAGGGATATAAGCTGCCTTAAAAAGTGATTAGAAGGAATAAAGACCACCATAAAAGGCTTGCACATGTCTTTAGCAAACACTTTTATGTTGCTCACCATATTTCAGACGTAGACATAAAAACTTCAGGTAAGTACTACTCTTTACCAGTACCAATCGCCATTAAAACAGCAGTCTGTAATATCTAGTTCATAAAAATGTGTATTTTTACTGAGTATATTCTGGATTAAAATTATTTTTTGATGTTTCTTATGCCTCCATTTTCTTTTTCCATTTGTATACATACTTTGAAGGTATATTTGATATAGATGGTTGATAGCAGGAAATAATTAACAAAAAAAATTATAGCTGAAGTTAGAAACTGGCTTAGCAAATTTAGTTTGCTGAGGAAATTACTTTTTTCAAATTTGGATATAATATGGGAAAGCCGTATTTTCTCTTTAGAAAATTTTACATTTAGCACAGAAATTACATTAACCCTGCCTTAGAAACCATGAGGATTTCAAATATAAACCCACATTTTTCATTAAAAAGCCTGACCAGGTCAATAATTCTTTATTAATTTATTATTACTGGGGCATTGAGCAAGAACCCAGATGGCTCAAGGGCAACCCCAACTGGATTTAGTGACTATTGATCAGCCAAGGAGGCAACCAGAAGCAATAGTGAGCTCCAGGCAGGTGCTGGGCATCCTGCAGCCACAATGAAATGCAGTTTGCAGCCTGATCTTCTGGGTGCTGAACTGCTCTCAAACACATCAACACACAGAAGCTCTTCACCACGGGATGCTCCTGCTGCAAAGTCCCCACCTTTGGCCTTTCAAGTCTGGAATGTCTCTACTGCAATTCACGTGCAGGTGCACATCAAAACCATGTGAAAGCTGCAGCCAACAATACAAAACCCAATCTCTGTATAGAGAACAGAACAGGATAATGGCTGAAAATAATTAAACCACTTCGACTAATAGGCTGCAGATCAAAGTTTGAGTCTATCACTCCACATTTGGTATCTGAAACTAAAGAAAATATTCATGAATGGTAATTATTTCTTTTGTGAACAAAGCGTGGGGAAAAACATATCCAATACATTTATATGCATAATTCATTAAAGGAAAATTTTGAACTCTGATTATTGAACCACACCAGAGACAAAATATAACTACTTACTCCTGTTCTCTAGCTATTCAATCTCTTAGCAGCCTAAAACTCAGCTGAATATCATTTTCTTCAGTGCATTAAACATAACCCCCTGTAGAAACACAAACACTTTAAGCACATTAACAACAAAATGGTATCTAAATTATCAGGCATTTCTCTTAATGTCACACTGCATACAATTCCCCCATCTGTTTTACATGTCTGCTCACTCTGTGCTGATTATTTCAAAATTAGGATTGCAAGATATCCAAGTGCAAAGCCATCTTTTACAGTGTGCCTGTGTTTCCTTCTGCTAATATGGAAACAGTCAGCAACACTCATCAACAGACTTCACAGGCTCCATCCCACCATTCATTCTCCTCAGCTTCCACCCAAGACATTCTGTAGGTGACAAAATTTTTCATGTTCCCCTGACAAAAACAGTCAGAATGTAACTCCACTCCTTTCCCTTAGCACAAACAGGCACAGCAACTGTTGTTGTCCCTGCTTACAATCAGTTCCTGCAATGAAATAGAGATTACTCATACTGACCCAGGAAATATGAAGTATTGAGAGTCAAACAAAGAAAAGTTAGAAGCATTGTCAGGAATAGCTCATCCTTTTCCATTCAGCAATGACAAATATCCGAGCTAATCCCTGGGCTAAAACCTTTCTAACTGAACAATCCAGCAAAGCAATCACCAAACCAGCAACAATAGTCAAGTCCTCATTCTGTTTCTGGCAGGCTGGAAAATAATTACTTCCTCCCCAAATATGATTTTTTTACTAAGTGCACCCCAACCTCCAGACTAGCACACAAAAAAATGCTGAGTGGCTGATGTTTGTATATAATTCAATTGCTACTGAACTGCTACAAAGGCTGGAGTTTGTGCAGAAAATGGATGCACCTCTTGAGGGCTTCTGGCTCCAAGCCAGGTACTTCATCCTCCTGTCCATTCCTGCTTCTGCTTCTGTTGGTGAACAAAAGTCAGTGACTGGCAGTCAATGAATCAGGACATGGCTACACCAGTAACTATCCCTACTCATCAGTCACAGCACAGCAGCAGCTTCTCAGAATAAATTTTATTTTCAGAGTTTATTTTTGCTTATGACTTTCACTGTTGATTCAAGCAGAGGAAAAGCCTCCAGAAGAACTAAGAACTTCCTGTAGTAGTAATGCCATCCTTTTTGACAGAATGGTTGAATAAAGTTATACATAGTATATGTATATTTTTTCCTTATATTACACACATATAATTATTCCCTTGATAAAAATTTCTCTAACTTCTAATTTAAAAACTAAGAGGATTTTTTTTAAATCAAGTAAGCACTCTGATATTGGGATATAAAAAATCATGCAGATCAGCTCCACAAGACCCTTTTCAGTGAGCCTGTACATTTCGTAGTACAGCATCAACACAGCTCAACATCAGCCACAGTGCACTACTGACTTCACCAACAGTTAAACTTCTCAAACAGCAAGACATCATTTGGTTCTGGACTACACTTGGTATTTGACTTGACTATAGAATCTGTAATTTCAGAAACTACAATCAAATAATCAGCTAGATAACACAGGCAACTAACACATTTAAACTCCTCATAGATTTTTAGTATCACTAATAGCTGCAACCTTGTGCTCAAAATTTATGGCCTGGATCTTCTTGACACAGGTTGCTAAATTTCTTCACATAATGACAGCTTAAAAGGCACTCACTTGTGAAAGAAAACTAAAGTGAAGTAATGAAAATTGCAGGAGTTAAGTAATACAGAAATAAAATATTCAGTCACTTGGTTAGTTACCAGTAACTAAACACTACACATTTGAAGCACTTCATTTGTATTTCAGATACTTCAAATGAAAATACACGAGCAGTCTCGTGTCATACCCACCTCCATGCTGGAATGAGCTCAAATATCTCTGGCATCCTCAATTTCAATTCCAAAAGTTTTGTGCCAAAATATCCAAGTTACATTAAGCAAAAAACTTACTGGTAACTCACTGCTGCACTATTTGATCAAAGAACCTTCATAATCTTCAAATGATGAACACCACCTGTCTGAGAAATCTCTCCAATCTCGTTAAGCCAGCCTTTGAGGCACACTGGTTAAAAAAACCCAAAACCAGTCAGTGCTTCATGTTCTTTAAATAACTCCCTGACTGGTTTATCATTGTCATATGAACTAAACAAAAAGGTCTGGTCATGCCCCACTTTTAAAAAAAGACCTTTTGATCCTCTGTATTGTTCAGCCTTGAATCACTGGCTCTACACAGCATTTTCCAAACACTGTTTCTTATACAAAGGGGATAGCTTACATTGAATGAACTGAAAATCATTTCTCATTAGAACCAGAAACCTGAGGAAGAAAGGTTATAAGCTTTTGTGAGCTTCATGTCTGTAGTCCACAAGCTTTGGGAAACAATTTTAAATCATAATGCAATAGCAGGCAGTACAAAAGCTTTCTCTTTTATATAATGCAATCAATAATGCAGTTTCTTCCACCATAAATCTGTAAGCATAGCAGAAGCTAAGCTCTCATAATACCATTGAAACACAAGTTAGTTCACTAAAATTCTTTAAGCATCATAATGCATTACAAAAAATTGCTGTTTGTCTAAATCAGTTTTAAAAGCCTACTTTTTCTGACATGTGCCACTTTGTTGAGATACCTCTATCAGGCTGCCTGCTCCACAAACACCTGACCTGTGTGGCCCAGGAGCTGTGTGCTTAGACTTCTGTCAACAGACTGTTGGAACAGCAGAGATCAAAGTTGTCCATTTCACATAAATAATCAGTGACTCCTCCAGAGTCACTTCAGCGATGTCAGAGTGGCAACACTCAACACCGCAGCTACTTCCATACCAGGATCAGCTCAAGCTGGTAATTAGAAGTAAGCTTACACTACCACTGCTTTTCCTGCTACACTTAAGGAAATGAATAGAGGCTTCAGTCTCAGAGAAATCCAAGCTAGCTGCTTCCAGGCCCATGACAGATTCTTGAAAATGCTAACAGAGAAAACAGAGCATCTGCCCATCTAAATTACTTCCACAACTGAACAGCTATATATGTTCAAAACAAACCAAGGGATGAATAAAGAATGATTATACTTACAAGCTTCCTCTTCTGGGGAGACTCAGCTCTTTCTGAAAAAAAAAAAAAAANAAACCATGAGTTAATTTTACTTTTTATTACATATTATTCATTTATTTATCAATAAATGACTGAGGTGGAATGAATAAAGAGCTGGCCATTTCCCAGCGCATGCTCAGAGTAGAATTGCACAGCTCTGCTGCTGCACATTGACAATACAGTCTGGGGTACAAAAGTTGCTCATTTTGCCTAAACAATCATTGCCTTTGTAGTCAAAAAATCATAAGCACTCAACAGAGCAAACATAACTTTGAAATTCAAGCCTGAGCACAGATAAGGCAGTAATTAATTCTGTCCTACATACCTCATCAGCATCAGACCGAACCACTTCCAGAAGTGTGAAACGTGGTGTGCCTGCAGCTGCTGCGGTATGGTCTCACACTCTCACCAAAAGGAAGAATTAACGCAATAGAGCGGATTTTGGGGGTGGTTGGGTTTTGTTTTTTTTTAGACATACACATTAATCGCGTTATGTATTATCACAAAAAATCCGAGGCTAAACACAACTCCCACTTCTCAGCAGCATTTTGTGTTTCAGCGGCATCACAAGCAAAGGCAGAGGGGGGATTTTGCGGTTTTTATTGCAGTCGATAACCCGAGGGCATCCCCAGGCGCAGGCAGCGCCGGACACAGCGCATCCCCCGGCATTGCCCAGGCTGGACACAGCGCATCCCCCGGCATTGCCCAGGCTGGACACAGCGCATCCCCCGGCATTGCCCAGGCTGGACACAGCGCATCCCTCGGCACTGCCCAGGCTGGACACAGCGCATCCCCCGGCATTGCCCAGGCCGGACACAGCGCATCCCCCGGCATTGCCCAGGCTGGACACAGCGCATCCCCCGGCACTGCCCACCCCCGGCACTGCCCAGGCTGGACACAGCGCAT
>VZTR01002669.1:227083-251430 GCA_013400775.1 Chaetops frenatus
CAGCGCATTCCCCGGAACTGCCCAGGCTGGACACAGCGCATCCCCCGGCACTGTCCACCCCCGGCACTGCCCAGCGCATTCTCCGCAATGCCCGGCCCCGCCCGGCTCCGGGGCTGCGCTCCCGCCGGGCACCGCCAGGTGGCAGCCGCGGCCGCCGCCCCGGCCCCGCCGCAGTCCCCGATTCTGGGGTTTTATCCTTAAAACATCGGCACGGGCGGGACCTCGCACGGGCTCTGCTCATCCCCGGCTGCTTCGCTTCGGCTGAGCCCAGCAAGCACCAGCACAGCCAATACCAACTGCATGGCTGGGTATTGATCTACGAAATGTGTTTGTCATCTCCTCTAAGAAAAAAAAAAATCAGTATTTTCACTAAATATTGGGGGAAAAAACCAAATCAATAAGAAAAGTATTAAATCCATGAAATCTGGTGAGGTAATCTCTTTTCCATCTTTAGCTACAGTGTTCGTGCTGACTGACATGACTAACAATGTTATTGACAGGCACTGACTGGTCTGACCAGTAATACATGGGATTTGGCCTAAAGCTTTTCAAAGATACCAAAAAGTTACAGCTGCTGTAAACTAATAAACAAATACTCTTACATGCTGTTATTCTTTTCAAGCATGAGTTCTCCAAAATTTGAAATTTCATTACAGTTTAACAGTACCAAGCAAATTCCATGTGTGAATTACCGCAAGGCTGACAGCTTACAGCACCGAGAAATAAATTCCTGTCGTCAGACAAACTTGTCAAGATCTAATCAAAACACTTCAAGTGCGTAAGATAATAAATCATTAGCATCTATAACAGGTTGTGTGGTTTATAGTCTAAAAAAGGTACTTCTTCCACTCCCATTTGTTAGAAAGAATTAGTTTCCAACTGTGAAGTCTACGTAGCAAGGACAGCTTTCTGCAACTGCAAATGAATAAAAAACCCAGGTAAGATAGAAGTATTATATGTTATTCTGCTTGTGTGGGTAGTATGTTACTTAGACATGCATACAGCTCTCTTTCATTATATGAGCAGCTGTATTTAATTTATGCTTTTTAAAGAAGATGGCACCTCTTGGCAGAAGGCACTTTTTCTATTCAAATGAGGCATTTCTGTCTATTCCAAAACAGTAAACCCCAGAAATTTTTAGAATGTATGTATAAAGCTCTGGAATTTCATGGTACTGGATGAGAACAGTGACCTTTAAATCTCTCTTAACTACCTTCTAGTTTTTGAACTTCTAGGGTTCATTTTTACAAGCTTTACTGTAGTCATTAAGGCTGAAAAGTCATTTAGAGAGAGAACACTCCCTTGCAGCAGCACAGCTCGGGTAATTGTGACTTATAATTACCAGACATACATCACAAGAAACATAGGCCAGGAACAGGAATGGACAAATCCATTCCTTTCCAGAACACTTGTTTTACTCAAACAATATGACCTTTAATACTTCCTATAATGTAGGTAATTCAGGATTAAATGCATGCAAGGTTAGAAGGAGGACTGCCTGGGGCTTCGTTCCTGAAAGCATCCCTTGGAAACTGACTTTCCAAATAAGGAAGGAAGAAAGTCCTAGCAGATGACATCTCAATGCAATTGAAATATTATCCTGTCCATGTAGGAATTGTCTTCATTCTGCACCTCCACCTTGACAAACACAGTGCAGCTGTGGAATCAATAGGCAGTAGTTCACATTTAATACCACTGTGGTCTTGACAACAAAGAGCACAATCAAAACAATCAATTTTTATACCTGTTGTTCCACTATGCCTCACTTCATGTTAGTCTTAAAATCCCCTTCACAGACCCTAACAGCCACGCAGCCCCACCGTGCCCTGGCCTCTGCAGCACTTTTCCTGTCCTCTGGAGAAATGACAATGCACCCTCCCAGCTCTGCCCTTCTCTGCCTCTCCAAAGCTGGTAACAGCCCCTATAATCCCCCAAAACAGACCACAAACAGTGGGGCCAAGGCAAAACCACCAGAGCTGGACATTACACAGCCACAAGCAGTGTAATGATGAGATCTGCTTTTCCCAAATCACCAGGGAGTTTGTGTGTGAAGAAGTTACATCCCGAAGAGAAAATGCCTGGAGATGGAAGGAAGGAGGGGGCAGACAATTGCTGAGCTATTTCCTATTGGAGGGTCCCCACTGCCAGGAGAACACTGCAGGTCTCAGGGGACCAAGTGGACAATGAAAATGCCTCCCAGAGATGGGGATACACTCACAGAGACTCAGCTGGGTCTTAAGACTGCTCAACACTTCAATATGTGCAATGAGACCAACTGAGAGTTGGTATCTTAAAATGACAGGGTGGTTTCAAACGTAGAAAGTAGCACTACACAATATTCAGTAGTTCTGGAGAATGTAAGGGAAAAGTCCAACAGCATTTCACAAGCACCCTATAAAGGTTAAAGACTACTCAGAATCATATATGGTATCATTTATAGTAGAGATTAAGTGTTTTAGTTAGTAAATTATGAGGTAGGTGGTATGATTTAGCTGGTTTCCACCCACACCACAGAGGAGTTTGGCATTACATGTCCGTGTATCCTGAAAAAATAAATCACATTTTAAGAGGTGAGATAACTAATAAAAGACTGCTGAGCTGTGACTGCTTGGTCTGAAACACTATTTACAGGGTGCAGCTGTAATCCTTTCAATATGCTAGTTTATCCTGAAGGACATTTTTCATTTAAGACCACCCTTCTGATGAGAACAATGCATGAACCTGCAAGATTCCAAACTGCCCCTTCCGACAGCACATCTGCCTCCCTGAGCACTTGTGCTGCCAGTAGCTATATTTATATTACCATTATTACTCCAGACAGCCTCCATGCCACCTGCTCTCTAGGTCAACAATATAACCCTCAAAACAGAGGCTTCCATTTATATTTGATTTATATGAGGTGCTAAATAGCATAAGAACATTTTTAAAATATTGGTGCACATGATTCACAAAGAACTTTCAGAAGTGGAAATAAAGAACTACTTTCACAGATCCTATAAAATAAGGAGTGTATTAAATCTTGCCATACCCAAATGACAAGAACAGACTGTTCTGAAAGTTAATTTTTTGTACCAGTTCCACATTTCAAGGCATAATTATTAAACATGCAACTTGATCTCTACATGACAAAAGAAGCAGCAGATTTTCAGACAAGCAGTTAAAAGGGAACCTTGGGAAAGAAATTCAGCATCATGGAATTTCTAAAAAGCTGATTCAAATATCTGCCTTCAAAAGAGTTCCTTATATTTCCTTTTATAAGTTCATCACCTCAATCATGAGGCTATAAAATCAGTTGGACACAGTATCATGCTACAGAAGAGGTTTCACAATAGGACTAGATCCTCATTTTACAGGCAGCATGGAGGTTAAAAGAAAAAAAATACCAGCCATTTTAAAGATCATTTTTCTGTTTGCAAAATATATTGCTGAGTACCTCAATACTGAAAATTTTATTCAGTTGTGCATCTGAAAACAGGAATGTTTTAGGCAGCAGGAAGAGTTCTGTTTTTTGCATAGGTGTGTGCACACAACATGAAATGGAAATAAAGTCTGGAAATCTATTTGTTCACTGACCTACATCATTCCAGCAGATACGTTATGTTATAAAAGTGTGAAAAAACAGGAACCCATCACTCAAATTTGTCACTTTCTCTCAGTCTTGTAATTTGTCCTTGAATATGTATCTGCACATATGGCACAGACCCACAGGCAAAGTTGGATGCCGGAGCCTGCACTGATGGCAGCCTAAATGGAGTCCTTGCAAATTAAAATGAGAACCATTGCCACACAGGATGTTCCATATTTTTGCCAGAGCAGACAGCATGATTCCTGAGATTGCCTTTGACCTTGGCTCCCTTGCAAGGTAGCTCACTATCATACCAGTTGGGACAATAGACAAATATTTTTACAGCTGTAAGAGTAAATACATTTCAGTTAATAAGTTAATATTTCACAGATGATGAAATTCCACTGACAGTCAGTGACCTGGTACCATGCACTCATGTTTTCATCTTTTTTTCCTTTGCTGACTATGTTTGCTTTAGGGTATACTACCAACCAGCAGGGGATTAATTAAATCTCCTTCTATACATAACCATTTGCATTACAGAAATGATATAATGAGGGTTGGAATCTCCAGTTCTGATGGAAAGCACAACCTGGCCGTGCAAGGACAAACTGTAATCCATCCATCAGATTAACAGGAAGGAATTTTTCATGGTGATTAAAAAAAAATAATAAATGCCCCATGCTAAGCTTTTCTTTCTCCTATCAGAATCTGTCAGGAAAAATAATTTCCTTCTTTTCACCGTATCACTGTAAATGGTTATTAAAAACAGCACTTCTCAATTTCTCTGTCTAGAAATGATTACATCTGAACTTGTTTCCCAAACTCATCAGTGAAGAATTTTAAACAGCAACACTAAAACTGTACTGAAGGTCAGATGAACCTATGGAATATGCTGCAGATATTTTCTATAATTTACTGACTTTTTAGAAACTAAATTCAGGATCATACTGTTAGATCATCTGCTTAGCTACAGAGATACTTAAAATACAGAAAATGAATACCCAGCCTCTTGCCAATACCACTCAAAGTATTCAGAGGACACAGAGTTTAACTCCTAGACCTTTCTCTGCACTCTGCTGAATTTATGTCTGCCATCACACAAATTCTGAAATGCCATGGATAACTTAGTCCCAGGGCACCTCTCCATATTCTCAGTACCAGCCAAACTGCCTGGAACCATTCTTTCCCAAGAAATCTCACCTTCATGGTGACAAAGTGCCACAGCCTCCAGAAAAACTTGTGTGACACCAGAATAGTCAACAGTGTATCTGTTCACCCAGGGCTACCCTAAGCATACTACAAGTTCAAAGGAAAATAAATTTATTGTTTCGATTCATTTTCTACCTCAACAGAAGTTGCATGTCAATAAAAATGCCATTTGCAAGTATTCTAACACATAAAACCAAACGGGGAAAAAACCCTCAGCTGTTTAACTAACAGGCAGCCCTATTTCTCTAAATATTCAGTATATATCAGTCTTCAGACCCACAGGTCACGAATCAGCCAATGATGCATTTCATGCTTTTAGATCTTCCAGCCTTTCTTTTCTCTTCAGCTTAGAAATCCCTTACTAGTCAGCAAAATAAAAAGCCTTTGGATTTATTTCAAATTAGAGTTACTGCAGAAGGAAATAAAGCTAAAAGCCCTTTAAACTTTAAGCAAAACTCTCAAACACAGCAAATTATTTTCCCTCCCCCACCAGCCCTTCTGACTGGGCAACAGAAACTTATTCCTTGGTAAGCAAAGCTAAGGATCCAAGCCACATCTGTGCTTTAACCTGTCAAGAATTTATGTGACCAGAAGCTTCCCACTAAGCTTTTGTATCACTAAACCTCAGGGCTTTCCATAAGATTATGGATTTTGGTTACTTGACCTAAAATAATTCCAGAATACATCTCAAAACAGGCAAGAATTCACACTTTCCTCAGAATATTTTCCGTGCCCTCTCCCATGTGTGTATATATATACATATATAATATATATATAATATATATGTGTATTTTAGTAAGCTGGCGTGTCTACTCCATATTTGGTACATTACATCATGTTTTCCAGCCCAAAATACAACATTACACAGTGCACACCATGGGCCACACTGAAGCTGCTCATGGCAACAAACGGGACTGAAACCACAAGCCATGGCTTGGACCTTGGACAGGCAAATGGCAATAAAACAATGGATGCAAACCACATTACCACATTGCCAAGGGATGGAGGGAGAGCTGCCCAGCCCCAGGAAATGCCAGCTGCCACAGCTCAGTGGGCAGGGTGGCACCCACACATCCCTCACCAGCCGGAGCAATGAGTGACCTGCAGTCCCCCAGCTCCCATTTCCTCCACAGGATCCATTCCTGTCTCTCTTTCCTCGGGACCAGCAGCACAGGGTCACTCTGATTTCATGCCTTCATTCATGCAGAAGTCTCTTTCTTCCCATAGGAAAGACAATTCCTAGCTTCATATTCGATCCCAAGCTTTTCAGCTGAGGTTAAACAGAGTGGTTTCTGAAAATTAAAGCAACCTCTAAGAACCCTGGTCACAATAACAGGGGTACAGTAACTCAGCTGTTCAATACTTACACATCAGCAAACCAATTTACTATTAACTTCATTGTTTTCCTCAAGGCTAGAAAATAAAACCAACCATAGCAGCAGCCCTCTTCAAGTACACTTGCCAAACTTACTTTTATATGTTACAGAGCACATAAAAGACAGTGTTTTCAAGGTGTAATGTCACTTGCAGGAAAAACTAGATTTAAATATTACAGCTTGAATTTTGCAACCCAGACTCTTAGATGTGGTGCCGAAGCATAGAAAAAAAACAAAAGCACAGCAGAAGAAAAATGATGAATTTACTCTCCTAACATACAATCCATAAATTGCAACAGCAGTAGCTCCAGAAGACCATTATGATAACTTATTCCCTGAATTAAACAATAGCAGCAACCCAAAATGGCAGTGTGTGTATCAACAAAATAAAAAGCGAGACACATGGTAGTCCCCTGTAAATAGAAGGTTATACTTTAAAACCTGAGAAACAACACCAATAATAAATGTTCCAAATCTTCCTTATATATTGCACTTTTGCACAGATTAGCCTAAGGGCGAAGGAATACTGGAAGTAATAAAGCACACAGCTTAGACAGCTCATTAATCTTTCTCATTACTTAATTCTAGCTTTACAAGGCCATGAAGCAGATTCCTGATGTGTGAAAGAGCCTGCCCAGCACCAAACAGCCATCCCAAATAATGAGAACAACTGTTCAAAATTCTCTTTCATTTTGCCAGACGGCGCCAGTTTCAGAAATTTAAGTCAAAAGGTCATGTTCTGCAAAATTTTGGAAAATGCAGAGTAGAGTCTGATCTCAGAGCCATACAGGACTGCAGCTGTAATGCTATTGTTAGAAACCACTCTTAAAATTACTCTGTCTTGACTTGCACCAAAAATTCCTTCAAGACTGGGCATGCAGTGGTCACAAGGAAACAGTCACAGCTGCTAAAAATGCCAAGAGCATTACAAATAAACAAATCCAGTTTTATTCTCTCCCCTGTAGGCTCATACTAATATTAATCTATGATTAAGTCAGTTGACATTTCTACTATACACACATCTACTCCTTAAAAGGTTGTTTCTAGACACATTAACTGTCATCAAGGCTACCTGACAACCAACTTGATTCATAAAACTCTTTAAATATCCCTTAAAACTGAATAATCAAGCCCGACAAAATTTTGGTAAGTTTGGAACCTTTCTGGTTTATCCTACATAAAAATTAAATTAAACAACGAGCATCTCATGAAAACTACAGGCCTGGCTCATCAGCTCATACCCATTCAGGGCACTGTTAATACAGAACATGAGCAAAAATCACAGGTTACCCCCAAAATTATATTGAAATACATTAGTATTATTTTATATTAAAATAAATTGGACGTTCTTCAATACTGTAGTTGAAGCAACAAAAGGCACATGGTCAGTTCAGTGTTAACATCAGCTGCAGGTCTCTCCCACCAGTCCAGAAGGTTCTGTATATTCTGTCAGGTTGGTTTCTCACCCAGTTCTTCTACAACTGGTTTCTCCCCAGTTGTAAAGTGTTTGAAAGCAAACAGGCAGAAATTAAATTTGGTGGTTGTTTTTGAGAGGCACTCCTCATGTGTCCAATTGTTTTCTCAGTGTTAGGCCAAGACTTGCAACACATCAGCAGAATTGTATATTTACAATTGTCTATTTCTCAGTTAATTTAGACAAAAAGAAAAATGTGTCAGACCGGTGTTGCCAGACAGCTGGACAACTTGGCCAGCCCTAAAATAAAGACCAAGTTTCCTAATAATAAAGCTCTGAGAGAAAGTTCCAGGGAAGAGAAACCTTTTAGTTCCTCAAAAAGCCTCAACAATTAAGGTGTCTCCCATCCTTCCTTAAAGCTGCATCAAGTCCATTCCACACAGATATGGGAAAACACTCTCAGAAATTGAATGCATAAGCAATCAATTTTAAAGATATTTAGTAATTAGTCCTAAAAGGAATTCCAAGCAAATAAAGCTCCCTTGCCTTCATCTAGTTTATGACTGATAGCATCTGTAACCTCACGAGGCATCCATTAAGTTCAGCAGTTAATTACATCTGCTCTGACTGGACATTATTTACAGAACAAGCAGATGTAATTTTCCATTGCTTAGCTAAGCTACATGAGGCACTTCAGCCTACCCCTCTCAAATCACTGCTTCTCACAAAAACACGGAAGGAGGCACAGACAGGGTGCTCTGATCATTTTCTGCAAAGGAATAGTTACAGGATATCATCCACTTAATGAAGAAATCCACATGCTGAGCACCATGTGAAAATTTGGGCTAATCAGATGCCAGACAGTATTCACACCTTTGTAAGCAGACAACAGAATTTTAACTTCTTTTTCTGCCCTCAAAAGTGAATAGTCTCTGATATTGCTTATGCCTGCTGGGCTCCACACTGAAACATAAACCCTTGACAAAAGTGATGAAAGAAAGGGCTCTGTTGCTTCATTCCCCCAAAATAAATACTTTTTTACAACAAAAGCAAAAGCCACAGATATTTGACATTTACACATATTATGAGTATAGGAAGAGATATTCACCTCCTAGACTTATAACGTGGTTACACACATAGTGTGACTCATTTCAGTTATAACACAAAGGCTTCTTATCACAACTTTTTTTTATTATTATTTCTGAAAAACAATAATTTAATTGAAAAAAAACCCAAACATTAAACTGGAACATGCTTTCCTGTCATCTTTCACACACACTTTCCAATAAATGGGGTTTTTTTTTTTTCTGCTTAGGCATATTTAAATTAATCATAAAGACAAAAAAATACATTAGAAAAAAGTAATTAAATGGTCCTCTCAATTTCGGTGAGACAGAGCTGTAATAATCACCAACTGAACTCTAATTTTAAAATTACAATCTCATATTAACTTGAAGGGTACAACAGTGCCTGTCAACGTTCACATGTGACAATGCTCTAAGGTGGAATATAAAATGGGAAACTGCAAAGTGGTCCTAGGCCAAACCCAGGATTAATTTACAGATAAACCCAATGTGGGGAAAGTTTTCTATTGGTGTAGGTAAGACAATCTTCAGGCTTAGAAGAGACAGAACGTATCTCACGAAAGCAGCTTTTACTGCTTTCAAAATGAAAGAAAGTGAGCTGGGAACCATAGGAACTGACCAACCTCATCCCTGGGCATATTTTTAAATAACCACATCCAGCCCTGTCCTTCAGGTATATCACAAATTCTGCACATGTCAAGAGAACTGAAGTTTCTGGATCACTCAAATTTTTCCTATGAAAAAACATGGGATACATCTAAGCATCTTTCATAGGTTTATTTATGAACAACCCTACGTTTAATACAGCTGGATAATTCAGGTTTACTCAGTGCCAAGAGATCTGCTTCAGAGTAAAGGAAAATTCATCCCCAATTAAAGCAGTGGTAAAATACAGGCACTCACTCCCAAAGCACAGATTTGAGAAAGTGCAGACTGTGCCTAATGACTTTTAGTTCTGATGGGCGATCAGTGAGCTCTGTAATGGACTGACATAAACAGCTGATTCTATTACAAGGACATGTTCTGGCTAGGATTCTCTTTCTGTTGCATTTAAATTATAAATATGCACTATCTTGAAAATATATCAAGACAAAATATATTAATCAATACCTAAATCTTCTGCCTTCTGTCCTTTACCATACTTCAAATTAGAACAAACACTGACTTCATCACCAGGAAAAGCCTTGCAGGTACTCAGGATTGTCTGTACTGTAATTTCTTTTCTGTACATTCCTCTTCATCCTCTACTCCTTTTAGAAGAAACTGCAAGGGGTTTTTTTAATTCAGCTGTTGGCTTCAAAGTCAGGTTTTAAGGTATATTCCTGTTTGCATGTATGGGTACAGAAAAAATTTCCAAAGACTTTGCAAGACCTGAAAATTCATCACCAGTTGTCACTGAACAGTCTCCGTCATCAAAGAGGATTTGGGAAGGGGCTTTTCCTCAACTTGACAGGTCTCAAAACAGCAAGTCTAATCAATGGCCTTGTTCACATTTTCAGGTTGAATTCAATGCATGATTAAAGCATTCAGCTCAGAATAGCTTCTGAGGAGCCAAAAAGTCTTTAATACAATGTTTTTAACTTGATGTCTGTAATGTACTATAGGAGAACTTGAATACCAGAACCAAAGTCCCTGCTCCTCTGATACATATTTCATAAAACCTACAAAAAAAGCTTCTCATACTGGAAAGAAAAAGCAGCATGGAAACTGCAAACCATCTAACAGGCAAAAAGCTTCAGTACATCAAAACATTTAAGTACAAAAGTAGTACCTAAAAATGAGCACCTAAAAAACAGGTCTATACCCCTGCACAAGCTTTCCCACTGTTGTTTTTGAAGTTTTGTTGTAATTTTCTTTTATCTATCCCACCCCACTAACAATCAGCCCCAACTCAACAGCTTTTCTCAGAGTAGAAGTTACAATTTTGATGTGCTGCCATATGCATTAGAGGATTTTCTATACAAAGAATGTTTGTTGTGGATGATAAAACACTTAATTCTTGTGGTGATAACTAATGAAAAAAACCCCACCTTATGAGACTTTTCCCCAAACTTGTTACATTTTTGTTTGAGAGGGACCAAACTGCAAAGAAATAACTAAAAAGATGGAACTTTAGTGACCATCTGTGAAGAAAGAACCTAAATAGCTTTCAAAGAATGAGTCAAGGTTTCACTTCCTGATAGCAACCATCTACCCATACTCCTTGATATGGTAAGTTATCTTCTTCATAAAAAAAATTCTTGGTTTATTTCCCTTAGATGTTTAACTCCTTAATCTCTATTTCCACAATGTTTTCTCTCAGGCAGTGCTACCACTGCAGCTGTACTGGTGCTCCCAAATTCTCACAGCAGAAGTCCAACTTCAGCAGCCAGAACAAAGGATTAGTAAAAGCATTAAAGTGATCCTGCTAATCATTCAGTGCATACACAAAAACTGAATGAATTGCATTCATTCTCATCCAAATTTAAATTCTGTGGTAACTGATAATTTTCATTGCAATAAAACAGTTTAGAAACTGATTAAATAGTTCCAATGTGGTCTGACTGCAACAGGCTCAAAGGTCTTTTAACATATTTCGCTTTTCTGTTTCTCACAAAGTAAAAAACACAGCAAAGTAAAGGCAAGATGGTGATTCCTATTTAAATCCTATTGTTGGGCCTGCAATGTTGCTCCAAATTCACCACTGTATTTTAAGCATTTCCGTTTACTTAGGATGAAAGAAACTTTGGAGATTTAAGGATTTATCTTTAAGGCAGACTCTGTACTTGTTGAATTCAGAATTTTAACATCAGAAAGCAAACCCACGATTTAGTCAAGGAATTACAGACAACAGGCTACAGGGGGATTTCTCTAACACACATAGACCCAAAACAAACCCAGGGCAGCTCCTGGGGTTAGTCCAGATTTACATATGTGCTAAGTGACAATTTAGACTTAACATCTCAAATAATCTTTTCTCACATGATTAAAAAAAGGTGTGTCACAGGTACCACTTTATTGTCACTGGTTTTAATTCCACAGTAGCTTCTTAAATAATGAATATTTATTTTCTGCCCATCACTTATTTTTATAGAGGAAACAAATTTAAAAGTCAGCTTAATATTTATTTAAGACAACTCCTAGGATGGCTCACCCAGACACAAGAACTACCAGATATTGGGCAACAAAAATATTTATCTTCAGAGAAAAAAAAGCAGTTCTTCAAACAGAGTGAGCCTGGGTGAAACTAGGTAGCCCTTGGGAAAGCCTATTGCTTTGTTAACATGGTGTTGGTTTATTTCTCAGGTGAAGGTAAAACAACTCAAGTCATATTCCCTCCCCCACGTGAAGCTGTAAGAAGCTGCCCAGCATTTATGTTCAGAGTGCTTAAATTGCTATGTACAGCCTGCTTAAAAAAATAAAATCAATAGACATTATGCCTACTTATTTAAAAATCAATAGACATTATAGATTAATAAAATATTCTTTTCATTTTCCCATTTTCATTTTATTCTAATTGAATATTTATAGCCTCTCTAGCCAAGCTTAACATTAAATGCAAATAGACAGAGAACATTTAAATGTGTACTGGTTCTAGGAAGCAGAATCTGTACTGTTATAGAAACTTGAAAGAATTATTTGTAAAATTCCTATACTGAGGAGTGCAAAATCTTATTTTCCATCTTAATACTTCAGGTTTTCTTAATTTCAGTGCACTTAAGTAGCATTCCACTGCCTTGTCAGACCTAGAAACTACTAAAGCAAATGACTGACCAAAAAATAGTATTTTCAAAACAATACTGGAACCTTCCTACACAAATGCCCTTTAATTTCAATGCAAAAGGTGGGAAATTAGGTTCATTGTGCTGTCTGAAAGTCTCCATCTATGGCTTCCTTCATGCCTAGAAGGTTTTTGCTTCACAGATTCAGGTACTCCTATCAAAGGAAATAAGTCTCTCCAGAGAGACTCCACACTGCCTGGGAAAGGCAGAGAGCAAAAAAAAGGCTCAAAAAGCCAAAAGGCAAATAAACAATATAATGGCAAGATGCAGGAAAGGGAAATGAATCTGTCTGCAATGCCAGGGAGCTGCCATGTGCAATATCAAGCATAAAGCAAAGCAGGTGCTTCCACATTAATTCTAGAAGCCTGAAAAATAACATAAAAGTATATTTGGCATCAAACAGCCACCCTCTGTAACAGGCATCCCACACACCTGCCCACAGGAGGATAATCTATGGGACAGTGCTGTCAGTATCTGCTTATCAGGATTGATGGATTAAGCTGTGGGAGCAGGGAAGATGCTCTGCAGATGAAGTTTACCAGGATAAAAATATTACAGAAGAAATGCATCACAGAATCTCTTTGGGCAGGAAACCCAGCCTGTAATAGCCAAAAATACAGTTCCAGGACTGTACTACCAATTCTCAGTTCAAGGCAACAGCAACGATCAGGAAATATTAAATGAGTTTAGGGAAGCTGCAAAGTTAGGACAAGTCACAACAATGGGAGTTTTCAGCCTGCACCAGTGCTTCAGCAGGATTAATGGAAGACCAGTCTGAACTCCAAATACAGATGTTATTTTGGGGTTTTCCCCAGCCTTCTACAATCCTTTTAAATTTTAGTGCCCACAGCATGATTCTGTCTTGACTGGAGTGCAGCATTCCTCCTGGGCAGAAGCCTTCAGTGCCAAAGAGTTGATCAGCTCCCATCACACCCAATTCCTTCTTTTTACTCCATTATGTTGTCCACACATGTGGGTTGCTAATATCCTGTCTACAGATTCCCACACACAGAGCTGGCAGATATTACAGAGAATGTTATCACAGAAATCTTGTATTTCAATGGCCCACTTGGCAACCTCAAGCTACCCTCAAAGCATCCTTGAACCTCCCACACAGAAACCCATTTAACTTCATTTATTCACAGAATCACCCACTATCACAACCAGCTTCCCCTTATCCTTGGGAATATCATCTCTGCTGCAGGAGCCTCCTCAGTACAGAAGGGTACAATGACACTGTCTGAAGGTGGATCTTGTCCAAAAGATCAGGTCCATCCTCAGCCACAGTGCAGAGGGAGTACCCTGTGGTGTCCCTGCAGGTCTCACCTCTGAGAGTCTCTACTGAGTTGGTCCAGTTCAGTTACTTACAGAGCAAAGCTGTTCTCTAGGTGCTGAGAGCTCCCTGAACCACACACTGAAGACCTGCTCCATCATGTGTTCTGCATTCTCTGCAAAAACTGGAGAACCCTTCACTTAGACACCCGATTTTTATCTGTATCTTATGTTTAACAATGTGTTAGGTACTGGAACCTGATGCTAATCAAGCTTCCCCTTTAAGTAAGTAATTAAACTTACTCTGTTCCCACTCTATTCTACTTTTATTAAGTAAATTAGAAATAGGTGAGATCTATCCAAAAGCAAGTTTGGTTTGTTGATTTTGTGGGTTTCTTCTTAAATGATGACTTGAGGCATTCTGTCTTCACTGATGACATCCAACATTTTGTTGTCCCCCGTTCTACATATAAATTAGAAATTTCTTTTACTTTCACTCCTGTATCTCTGAACAGGTTAGGCATTCTCAGTATCCCAGGTGATCAGGCAGAAAGCTGGCTAATGCAAGTACATCAAAAGATCCTACAGAGCTAAAAAAAAAACCCCAAACAACCAATGCAGAAGACCAAAAGTGTGTTGTTATTTTATTACAGCAAAATGTTAGATAGAAGTTTGAGATTTGAGTTTTCCATTTAGATTGAGTTTTCCTAAATTAATTCCAGCTTACACTGCAATAGCAGATACTGCACAGAACCAAATGTGGATTTCCTGTAAATCCCTGGCAATGTGAGGAATTTATCAGGCCAGTGGTCAACAAAAGGCCAGAGTCAGGACATACACAACTAACTACTCATACACCCATATACAGCCAAACCAGCACTAATTTGAAAAAGGACAGAGGAGAAACTGTGAAGACAATGGATAGCTGTAATTGGGGAATAAAAGGCAAACAGGCTGTTAGGCAGCATCACGAATGGGATGGAACGTAACATGGAAATTATTATAATGGCATTATCTCGATCAGAAGCACATCAGCAGCTATGATGCCATGTCTGGTTCTGGGCATGTCATGCACAAAGACAAATTCCAGACTCCTGGCCAAGACAGCTTGCTACTATCCTTGAAATTCATTTTTCTACAGAATATATACTTGGGCCTAAAACTAGGAAAAAACCCTTTAACCACCACTGAACAAGATTCCATAAGAGAGGAAATAACTTGTCTTTCTAGCCACAGGAGGAGAGGTAGCTTCAAATGCCTGCAGTGTGACAGCACTGCCTTCCAGAGCTCAGCAAGGAGTGCCTCCCGTTCATCTGAAATGAATATTCGAATGCTGGCAGCCATCATTCCAGCAAAAGAAGTCTTTGGCTGCAGTGAGGAAAGAAAGTCTCCTGGATTCAGTGAGGGAAGAACTCCCACAGAAGGAAAGCTACTCAGAACAAAGGACAATGCAGGCACAAGAAATGATGCATACAAATAGGTGTGTGCTCAAAATGGAAACTACAAGTTCCTGATTTTCAGAAGACCATGCTTCTAGAACAGTAGCAATGAAGTGCTTAAATCCTCTGCGGTCCTAAAGAGATACAATTGGACAGTGTATATACATTATTTCATACATACACACAATTTCTATGAATACAAGACACAAAGAAATTCTGTTTTCCTGGAATAAATGGAAAGCTCAAACATTTTCATTTGTATATCTACACACTTAAAAGACATCATAAGAGTAAATTTTGTTCCAATGCGCCACAGATTACAGTATTATTTCCAACACCTTCTTTTACAACTGACTTCTTTCTAAGAAAACAAAAGGCTTGAAAGCCACAGGTTTCTGGAACGCGTTTTCCAGATGTGCAATTTATGGAGGCATTCAAAAACAGCCTACAAAAAATATAGCAGGCAAACTGTGAAAGCTTAGGGCAAGAGGAATTTTCCTAATCTACTTAAGCACAGGATTTTTTTAGTGGCAACATGGCTGCTGCTGTATGCCTGTGTCTCCCTGTCCTAAGCCTGTTTGCTTTTTGTTTTCTGTTCAGTTTGATTCTCTGGGGGGGCTTAATTGTTTTTTGCCTTTTTGTCTTCATGGTAGGATTCCTTTATTATCTGATTTTACGGCTGCCATTGCCATTTTCTGTGGGAGCACTTTTTTGTTTGTTTTATGGCCCACCTTCAGTGAATCCTCTCTAGTACAATCAACCTTTTTGGCTTTTTACTCCAGTCCATTATTCTACTGCACTCCAGTTTACTTCTGAGGGATTTGCTGCAAGACTCTCAGCCCTAATTTCCAGGAAACGAGGACTACAGAAGGACCCATCTGCTGCTGATACACAGAAGTCTCAGCTGAAATACTTCTTATGCCACAAATGTGTCATTTGGGATGGATGGAGCTACATCACCACATCTTTTCACAAGAGGACACACTCCAGGAGTAGGAATCAAACTCCTGTGGACCAGGATTTTTTCCAGGAGAAGGAAGAGCTACCAAGAATCCAAAGGCTTTGTCATTTGACTGTCATTCCACCAGCAACTATTATGAGCTGTTACTTCAGCTTTTTCCATCTCTAATCACTGAGATTTTCACCACTGAAAAAGGAATTGGCACCTTTAGGTTAATCAGTGAAAATATATTCTTGAATTTTGACTTGGTTATTAAATTTCATATTGCACATACTTACGATCTGGACTTTGGAAATATACTGGTTGATTATTCTCCACCATTAATGCTGCAATAGGAGGAGAATGACAGATCTCTCCTGAACAGCTTCTGGAGATGAAGATGCAATCTTTCTGAACTGAGAAAGGATTATTTCAGATCTTCTAACTCTGATTGCTGGCAGTGTTGTTAATGCATCAGCATCTTGTATTACCTCTAAAAATTAAAATTATAATTCTATGTACTTTGGAGAAAGTTCTACTTTGTCCAGCATCAGGGGACAACAGGAGCTATCCTGCTATTCTTTTAGCATTAGATTGTTATTATGTCTTGTGCACCAGAAGGCAACCTCCCATGTCCAAAAATCAATTTATTGTAAAATTATATTCTTTCTCTGTTGAAAGTTCAAATTGTTTTTAGCAAGTGATTTAATTTAATATTTTGCTGTAAGTGAAGTTTTAATCTCTTCCCTTCAACCTGGAGTTACTACTGCAACCTCAGTGGAATACTGGCTGCCCTTAAATATTGCAATTGAGTTTTTCCCATTGTTTCCAGACTGTCCTGTAGGAACAGCATAAATGATCTTATCTCTCAGCTGATTCTCAAACTGTTTGCAAACCAGGCCGTGGTCAAATGATTGGACTTTACCAGGTAAGAATAGGACAAAAATCTGCCCCATCTCAAGTCAGATGCAGTAGGTGGCCATGTGCACAGCTGCAAGTCCATTAAAAGCCTTACTTACATCATCTTAATTAACTTCCTTAACACTTGGCTGCCCTGGTGAATTCATCTGAAGTTAAAAGCTGAATTGCGTTTCTGTTTGGACTCCAAAATTGGAATGTTTCAATGTGAAACTCCATCAAATGACAGCTTTGTCTTTTAATGGTCCAGATCAAAATAGTACAGATGAATTTCCCATTGGTAACATTATTCCCATTGGTAACATTAGCACTTTCCTTGTGATGTTGTTAGTACTAATGTTTGTATTTTTCTCATTGAGCTAATACTGCACATTGTCCCCTTATCATAGCTCTACTTTGTATGTTGTCAGTCCAGTGGCACTAAGTATTTTGTAGGATAAGTGTTCTGTCTCTTATTTGATACTCGTATTTTTACTTTAAGATTTTCATGAGCTGATCTCCATGTTACGATTTTTTTATTTCTGCAAGACAACTCATACAGCTATTACACAAGTTCTTTAAGGAATTATGATTCACATTCTGATATCTCTATTTAACATGTGTCAAAATAAATAGTCGAAAAATCCTTTTTAATGCAAAAGAATATCTGCATGGATATTGCCTAAATCTTTATCAACTGAAATACTATTTGAGATTTCCATTCCAAAGCAATTACCACTCCTGCAAAAGAAAGCAGCTGATGAAACAGGGGGCAGAAAAGATCAGTACTTAATCCATTATCACATCCCAGTAATGCTAATCTAGGTGTAAGATTAATTTGGACTTCAAACATATTAAAGCAGCAAAATAAGATTTGCTTCCAGAAATGTTCAAAAGACAGTATATCCATATGATCAGATTCAACATTTACTGCAACCTTTCGTCTATAATATGAATTTCAAATCAACTGAAACATTTAGCAAAAGATAATACATATAGATGATGTATGGAATCACTTACAGGATGCAAGCATGGATTTTAATATACGGGAAACAAAACTTAATGAGATCATCTTCTCTGACAGGGCAATTAAAACACAAGGAGCATATTTCCAAAGCAATCCCTTCAGTATTTCTCTCATGGAAACTTATTCAATTATTTGGATGTAGCATTTTGTTGGTTTCCCCCTATGAGGTTTCTATTCTTTTTAATTCTGTGTTTTTCCCTAAGAACTTGACAGTTCCTTGATAAATCAATTCTAAAAACATTTGGTTTAGCCTGCCTGACCTTAGAAGTTAGTGTATTATTTCTAATTTTTTTCCAAACACAACAATTCAATAACCTATTAGATTATTGCACAGCAGTAACGGTGAATAATCTCTAAGTACCTTACTACTGTTAAATCTTAACATTCTACTTTTTCATTTTTGTTTCCCTGACTTTGATTTCTGTTTTCTGTTTTGATTTCTGTTTAGTTTACAAAGGCAAACAATTCTTAGCAGATTGGCAGGTATGTGTTTTTACTTGGGATTTCAAACTGCTCAGTTTACCTGCCACTGAGCCAAAAACTCATTTCACCGTAAAAAGAATTAACATTGTACATAAAGATTCACATGGGAAGGCACTGAAAGGCTCTGGACCTTCTGGGTTCTTACAGTTCCTACAGCCTGGCATTTTGGATTTCATCTTCCTGCCCCCTTAATTTTCTGTTAACTTCACAGAGCTCTCACCCAGCCACTGCTAAAATGCAGGCTCAAACATGTACTTGTCTTTTACTTACAGCTCCATGTCCCTCCTGTGCTGGGGACCCCAGAGCTGGACATGGAGCTCCAGGTGGGTCTCACCAGAGTGAAGCAGAGGGGAGGAATTCCCTCTCTCCCCTGCTGCCCACAGTGCTTGGGATGCAGCCTGGGACATGTTTGGCAGTGGGCTGGGAGCGCGTCCAGCCCCACACCCACCAGCATCCCCCGAGTCCTTCTGGGCAGGGCTGCTCTCCATCTGGTATCTCCCAGCCTGGACCTGTGGTTGGGATTGCCCCAGTATGTGCAGGATCTCACACTTGGCCTTGTTGCACTTGATGAGGTTCTCACAGACCCATTTCTGACACGTGTCCAGGTCTCTCTGGGTGGCATCGCTCCCCTGCCCAGTGTGTCACCAACACCACTCAGCGTGGTGTCCCAGCAGAGTAGCTGAGGGTGCCCTCAGTGCATCACCAACACAGCTGTTCAACAGTGTCAGTCCCACCACCAACCCCTGAGCAAACCCCTCCTCACTGCTCTCCACTCAGACATCAGGCCATTGACCACAACTCTGAGTGTGACATCTATTTCAACATTCATTTTTCTCAAATTACCTCCTTTTTAATTAAAAAATATTTCCTTTGAATTTTGTTTAAAATTTTAACCTTTAAAAACTAATATAATACTCAAATGCTATGAATGTTTATCTCTACCTTATTGCTCTCTCAGCTGAATTTTATGATCTTTAGAGCTACTTCAACTCCTTTGGCTACATTTTCTAAGCATAAATCTTTAAGATGCCCTTGGTTTGGAAAAATCTTTACTCCATTCAAGGAATTAAACACAATTATTTACTACAACTTCAAAAATATTTACGACTTTTTTTGTCTTCATCATCAGTTTTCATTTTCTGTTTCATTATAGTTTTCTGGCTGCTATAGAAGCGGTTTAGAACTACACAAATAACAAATGGTAGATTCGGGGGGGCGGAAAAAGAGGGCTGATTATTGAACAGCAAAGTGAATGTTATTTTAAAACAGATGAAAAATAGATACCTTGTTCAAATATATCTCTTTGCATGGATGAAAGACTGTGAGAGCAGAAACAAAATTTTAAGAGAGGCATGTTAAGTAGAAGCCTATAATATTGCTCAAGCTGTTCCAAAATACAGAGCTCAAAACCAATTTCTAGCCATAACAACTATCAATCATGATCTGTTACACTAATAACAGGATTTTATTCTACTTTTGCTTTTTTAAAATTGGCACACATCCAAGATGAAAAGTAGAGGTTTTTCTCCCCTGTCTTTGTGTAGCATAATATACTCCCTAAACCTGCTTGTTACACAAATATTAAATAGGAATTCCATTTTTTTAATATTCTATCAGAACTGACTCAGCATCCCAAACTGAGTGCTTGCAGCTTTCACATATATTTGGTTCACCCATCCTTCCCTATCCTAACCACAACTTGTTCCACACAAGACCAATGTAAATTTATGCCTGTCATTGGTTCCTGAAAAAAAACCCCAGTGTTTCTTCATTTATTTTTTAATAGAATTAACAAAAACCAAATAAACCATTCCCATAAGAACCTTCAGCAAAGACCCAAAAACCCAGCCCAGGTACAAGAGTGGCCTCCTTTTATTTTTACGGCTAAGTATCTTGCTGGTTTGATTTTTTGGGTTTTGTTTCGGTTTTTTTCCAAGAGAGCAGGAGAGCTCCTGAAATACCAAGAGGAATCATTTTAATGCTTTCTGAAATCTGCCTTCTAGGAGTTTAGAAGTTCTAATTCTTCAGCAAGAACACTCAGGGAGAAACTGAGGTTGCTGGCTGAGGAAAAAAAACAGGGCAACCATTCCATCTAAAACATCCCTTCTGCACTAAAGTGGTCAGGTTTCACATGCACAATGCACCCTGCTGATGTTAATTTAGCAGCCCTCTAATCAAGCTCACTTCCTAAAAGAAAAGCAGAAAATATTGAAATGATGGTTGTTAAACTCCAAAGTTTTCAGAAAACAGAAGGAATTTAGGTATGAAACCTGCCTTTGAGTCCCATTATACAATATGCATTATACATTATACAGTATGTCTGACCACCTGTGGAACAACTGGGATCTGGCATAAGGATCTGCACTGTGGCATAAGGATAAATAAGGAATAACGAGAGGAGGCAAAGCCCTCTTGTGACAAGGCTTTAATTTGCCTACAATAGACAATATTTTAAGTTTAAAAACACAATAAAAAGAAATAGTTGTTTCCTGAAACAGTCACTTTCAGCTGTTATCAGTCATGAGCACATAAAGAGACTCAAGACACCAATTCTGAAGTGCTTTGTTTAAAATATCAGGGTCTATGTCAAGGATATTTAAAGCCATCTTACTTCAAGATAAACTAGGTCACCTGAGGATTAAGGGGTAAATGAATGAAAGCCATATACCAATCTCTCAAACAGTAAGATAATACAGCTGTTTCTGGTTGAAAGGTGACATTAGTAAAACTCTTTGGTAGCATTATATTGTCTGTCAAAAAACACAAAGAACAAACAGTAATCACCTCATCCAGTAATTCTCTTATTAAAGACCAAGAGAACTACTGCCTCCCAGAAAGAACTTAGATGCCACAGTGACCAGACTGACCTTCTCTGAAGTCACTGCAACTTTACTTCAAATGCTGTTTTGCTTGACATTTTTTTAAAAAAACAACTTTATCTTGTAGCACACAAATGCTACACAAAAAGATGAAGTTATTTGTGTGAGAAATGCAAGGCAAGATCCACCCCAAACCCCTCTCATTCCACTGCCTTCAATTCTGTGCAAGTTATGCAAGGGATTGCTTTCAAGAAATCATTCTTTTCAAGAAGTGTGAGCTAAGTACATAGAAAATTGGCAATTCCCAGCAACAGCATCTAAGGACCTCTCACCCCCACCACACCCCGATTTAGACCTGTAACTGGATTTTTCACCTGGCTGTAATCACCTCCCCACCGCTATCAAAAAGAAGGGATTCTGTTACAGCACCATTTTTAGGTAACAGGTTTCCCCAAGATTGCTGCAATCCATACAGCCAGGCAAGGTACAAGCTATTTCTCTTGATTCATGGTAAATCAATATTATGTTCCCAGCACCACACAACTAAATTACACCTATTGCATCTGCTGCTGAAAGCTCTATGTAAGGGCATGGTTTTTCTTTAGTATTTCATTTTTATCAGTCCCAATGGTACTACATTGGATTCTATGTTGTATTATGCCTTAACAAAAATGATTTTACTACATCACTCCATCATCTGTCTAAACTTAATCAAGCACAACATTGCTTTCTGAAGGTCTACAGTAGTCTCATGTCCCTGAGGGGTTTTCTTCATGGTAGCCACTTTGGAAGAAAAATACCAGCTCGACACTGTCAAACTCTCAAAATTTACAAGCAGGCAGCCACCACACAGCAAAACTATACCAGATTATAAAATTGTTTTTTAAAAACTTCAATATTTGCCCATTTCACTACAAGAAGTTTTGGGCACTATTTTATAAATAAATGTTTTGAAACAAAGTGCAACAGAACTCCCAGGTTTAAATTTGGTCCTCAGAGTTTTAAGGTAGGGCCTACCAAAACAGTCAACAGGCTTCAGAACAGGAAGCTGCCTGACATTCACATTTGAAAGAGGAAAAGATAAAAGCTAGAAAACAAACAGTAAATGACTGGGGACCATTAGGGAGAATAAACTGTCAGCCCACAGCCCTTGCAATCTGAAATCAATCTCAAATGTAAAATCACTCATGTCCCTGTTTAAGTCACCTCCAATCTTTTTCTTCTTCTCATAGCTCACCACAATCCATTCCTCTGGCCTTTAAATTTATCCCCATTATTTAGGTTTTTTAAGATCCTAATTGCCTCCCAACAGGCACCTCACAATTAGCTCCCCCAGGGGATCTCTCTACCAGTCAGCACACATTCTTCCACTTTAGCCAAACTGTTCACTGTAATTATGAGAAATAAAGCCGAACTATGCACATTTTTAAAAGGAGATCGCTACATATACCTGAGGGAAAAAAACAGTGTAATACTGGAAGCATTCTGAAACACTCTCAGGGCCACAGATTTGCTGGGAAGTGATGGCCATGGGCTTGGCTTGCTCCATGTCAGACCACGGCAGCCTGGAGCCATCCCCAGCACAAACGAGCCACAGCTCATGGACCAGTGGAGCAGAAAGCACCTTTTTCACAGAACACACCAACCTACCCCAGTGACATCTGATACCATTTCTCTTTTTTTTTGGCTGGCAGTACAAGTGACATTTATTAGCCTATGCTGATGTAAAACAAGTGATAAATGTCAGAGGCAATTAATATTTTCATCTTTTGAGGAAAGTAATTTTAAAGTAATTATATCAGGTTACGGTTGTTTAAGCTGTGCCGTACAATAGGTAATATTTATATTCATCCTCATTCCAAACATGATTTTATCACACTAATATCCAAGAGCATTTTGAAAAGAGAAACCTTTGGCTACAAAAGCATCAGTTGTGCTTTAACAATGTGATTTAAAGGGAGCATTGCTATTAGCAAAATGAGCCATTTACAGATTTGATTTATAGGTTTGACCAGGTAAAAACAAAGCTGAACCACTTTCCATCCAGAGAACATATTCATAGATTATGTGCTGATAACTTCAAAGATATATATATATATATAATCTCTAAAAACAAACAATACAAAACCATAAATGCAATTATCTACTTAAGAAATAAGAAATTCATTCAAAGGACAGCAATGACATCTATCAGGAAGCATTCTGCATAGAAAGTGGAAGAGTTAAACCCTTAATTCACTATATTATTATATGCCTGCAATACAGCACTTCAACCAAAGCTCCACAGCAGACAACATGTTGGGATGCATGGAAAAATGGACATTATTACCTTCACAAATATCAATAAAATTGATATTGGAGAACAGTTCTGGACAGTAAGGCTGAATGTTAGAATAAAGACTATGAAATCTGAAACAACTTAATGCTTTTTACTGGATCTCATTCTTGATCATTGAAACAAAAAAAAAAGAGGTTTAGTTCAAAAAGAAGCATTCAAGGTTTAGTCATAAAGAAGCATTTATGGAAAATGTCATGTATTATATATTTCTACAACAGTATACAAAAATTGAATTCAAACTGAAATTAGCTTTCTAACATGGAATAGACCTTAACACTCTGAATCACAAAACTACAAAATGTGATTCATAGCAAATCTTTAAATAGAGATGATTATTTCAAGGCTCATAAGCCAAGTTTAAGGAGCTCTGCTGCATTATTTACAGTATAAACCCAATGTTTTCATGAGATATGAGTAAAGTGAAAATTCATATTTCTAAAGCATACGTGCTTATATTAAACCTAGTCTAACAAATCATTTCCACACCACTTGAATTTACTGTAGTTTTAGGTAGCTTTTCTTTTGTTTAGCAATTCTTTTGAGTGTCACTGATAGCCAGGCCAGAAGTCAAACAACTAAGAAAAACATTTAACAACTAGAGCATCCAGAGAGCAAAATTTCATTAAGTCCACCAAAGCCAACCCCATTTCTTCGATTCCTGAAAGATTATGTAAACTTTAAACACTTTTTTCCTGAAAAGTAAAAAAAAAAAAAATATA
>VZTR01002669.1:251476-286894 GCA_013400775.1 Chaetops frenatus
TATATCCACACAATTGAAAACAAACTACAGGGAATATCTGACCTACCTTGGATGCTAAGAGAGAAACAGTTGCATTTGTGCACTGCTCTGGTGGGCAAAAAGACTCTGCTACTCATGTAGCTGCTGAATAAAGTAATCAAGTTTCTTGCCTGTCACTGTTGTGCTAAGAATGCACATCAAAAGGTCTAGGTATGCAATTCTTAAAAAAAACCTGAAGATTTAATATCATCTCCTTCAGAGAATAACACCGAAACACTTTGGAGTCTACAAATTACTTCCTGTTTTTAATAGTAGCTCCCAGAAATTCAAGAATCACCCACCCTGAAAAGCCTATCCTGTCTTGATCCCAGAAATGATAAATTCCCGTATCTTCTACAGGTCAGATAAATACTAATGGCTTGGGTAAAGCAATTTAATACAAAATAAAAGAAGACCAACTGATAAATCACATGGGAAATACTGCCACATATTTACAATTTACTTTAAATGACTCTTGACATTTTAGAGAGCCTTTTCTAGGCTCCTTTTCTACTCCTAAAATATTTTCTGTCATTTATGTGACTACTAGCCACGTTTTACAAATATTCAAAATGCAAAGATAATTGATATTTATGCCTTGAAAATACAAGAGGACTACCTGCTTCCTCCCAATCAATAGTGACTTTTTCAAAATTAGATTTTTTCACTTGGCATGTTTTAATTAGGTTTCCTTTCACTAAAAAAAAAAAAAATAAAAACACCAAAAAAAAAAAAAAAAAAAATTTTAAAATTAGTTAGAAAAAANTATGTGAGAAACTGAAGAGGCAACCATAACCAGCAGAACTGACAGGAAAATAAAAATGTGCTCTAACCAATTTCAACTTCCAGGCTGATGACATAAGCCTAGAAGCAAAATACACACTGCCTCACTGCAGGACATTTCTTCTCATTAAAGAGGTAAGTGGGTCTGTGTAAGCAGTGAAGACTATTAAAGATAAGCAGATTAAACACCAGTCCTGCAGCATGGCAGCATTATGTTATGTTGCTAGGCTGGAGAACTGGTTTCCCCCTCAAGATTTGGGATTTCCAGCATTAAGCAAGTACAAAATGCAGCCATACTGACACCAGTGAAACACGGCAAGTGGCTGATGGTGAGGAGGAGAAACACTCCCACTCTGCACAGCAACCCCTGTCACCAGCAGCAGCAGCAAACATCATTCATGGCAACGAGCGAGTCCATCTGACATGTTCAAACCAATGAAATGTATGAAACAGGTATTACTGTTTATCTTTGGGAAGAATCCCTCTATCCAGCATTTCCTCAGGCTCAGACTCACACACATAGATCCATTCTTTCATGCCGCCACCTGCTAACAAAACCTTTATTCCTGAAGTAGTAGAATTAATTACTGGTGTTTTTATCTTTCCTCACCGCCTGAAAAGAAAAAGTTTAATTCAGCTATACAAGCATTCACAAAGTCCTTACTGACAAACTGAAAGCACTTATTTAAGCATAACTACAGCAAATTATCAGACCAATTTAACAATACCCTGAAGACAGCAGCTAAATGCCATCTTTTCTGCCTGAGCAAACCATTTAACCTTTTATCCTTGTCCATATTTCAAGGACTTTTTATTCTGACACGGTTTCCCATTTTTCCCTTGGCATATTTTCTAGTGTCCTCAAAGCGAATGCCAGAAGCATATGCTCCCCAAATTTGGTTCCCTTCCCCACTCCACTGCCAAGTGGACCACAAGCACCAATCCTGAAAAATCAAGCCAGTGGGAAAGATCACATGCCCAGAATAAATCCACCAAAAACCCATAAGGCTTCATACCTTCACGTCTGAGCATGAATCCTCAGTCCTACAATGAGACATAACATGCTCACGCATTTCACAACAATGCATTTTCCCATGTTGTGACATACAGCATCCCAGCATGAGATCAGAATAGACTCATATAATAAAACTTTACAGTTTGTTTCCACTGACTTTGGTCAAAACCAGTTGCTTATGACTGATCTAGTTAATGAATTCTAGCAACCATTCACCTGCAGTCAGTGCCCCCAATTCTTGTCCTCAGCAGGAGACAGAGCACATTGCCCAGACAGCCTGGGCACCCACAGCCATCAACCTCTGTACAAGAGCAAGGTCATTTCCCTTCTCCACACCAGTAACACCGATGCAGATCCCACCCCTCCTGTCAGCTGCTAATTTTCACAGAAGCTGAAGAACTCAGACCATCTTTTTAATAATTTCAGGTGTTGAAAATTTACTGAGAGAACAAGAACCGAGCCTGAAAATAAATCTTGCTTCTTTTGGAAGCTACCCTGAAAATTTTAATTTTCCTTAACTAACATTTTTAAAAAGAAAACTTGTATGCACTTTCTGGTATTCTAAGATGAGTTTAAAATTTCAGTATCTAAATAAATCATTTTTATTTATCTTCTCATGTTATCACCTCTTCCTCAGATGTCAGTGTAAGTGGTGACTGCCTACATCATCACTGTTGGAAGCTCTTCAGCACATATCTGACCTGTGGGTTCAGTTATGTTCCTGGTAAATCTGTGAGCAGTATAAAGTAAGTCTTGCTAATCTATCCCATAGCAGGCTCCCCTGTAGCACACAGTTTCAAAAACTCAAATCCAAGAGACTCACAACATCCTAAGATCTTTATATGTGTACATTTACATGTATCTTCATGCTAAACTCACAAAGTTAACCTTCAGTTTAAAATGTAGATACTAATTCTTTATTTAATGTGTATTTCAGAAGGTTTTTTAAAATCAGAACAGAAAAATCGAATTTTGAGTCCCAGAGTCTCCCTTCATTGTGAACAACTTATATGCCTTTATAGAGCAATTTCTACTTTAATTTTTTTATTAAAATAATGTAAAAAGTAACGTTCTTACTAACAGTATTTTTATCAGATCTTGTAATAAACTTTGTAGCCAGAAAAAATGTCTTCAGTAATTCTAAAAGACACTCATTAGGAGACAAAAATGAAGAGCATGGCAAGTTTCTGGGGTCTCTAAGTTATGGCCAAAGATGCACCAGAGAAGACTTAAACTGTACACTGCAGTCAGCCTTCTCTTGTTAAATATATTGAAGCTTAGAGTTTCCACTAAATTTCTGATTTCCTTTCCCCACAGAACAAAACAAAAAATGCTCAGTCCTTAGAGTAAAATAAATCAGCTCAAGAAGTCCACCAAATTCTCTGAGATTATATTCTCCATGCTCGATTTCCCCTCTGCCCTCAAGGAAAATGTTAGATTTATGTTTAAAATTAATGAATCATTCTTCTGGTGGGGTGGGGGGCACAGCTTTTTTTATTTATACTATATTTTAGCCAAACATGCTGTGCAGTAGAAACATTAGCCAAGATAAGCATATTCAAGTCCTGTGATGCAGTTTGTCTTTCAGATCTCCACTGAAACCAGCACAAAAATGGTCCCACAAAGTAAATTACCTAGTTGAACTTAGCCCAAATTTCAACAGAAAATGAAAGGGAGATATCACACTGTCAGAAAAGATGGATGCAGGGAACTGTGGTGATAATGTCCAACCACATCTGAATACTGCTCACATACCACAAATGCAGAATACAAGCTCTGTGCAAGTATCTGAGATTTGGAATATCACTCTCTCCATTACTTTTCTTACTTGGGTTTACTCATCAGTATTTTGGGGATAGAAACTCCAATTTGCATGTGTGAGAAGACTAAAAGCACACATGCACCAGCTCCTGCAATGCAAAAGAAACCAAAAACCCCACAATTTTCTAGAACAAGGCGATGTTCAAAATACCAGTTCATCTTCACAGGGACTCACTGGGTACTACTGCTGTGATCTGCACTAAAATACCAGCAACAACAAATGATACACAGTACAGGGAACAATAACAAACCTAGGCAGCCTCCTAACATCTGTGGCTACATCAGAAAACGCATTTTCTGTAACGCCAAGTAACTTAGAAATCCAAATACACATCTCTGCACAGTGCAGCAGAAACTGCTCCACTACTCACAGCTCCACCACTCAGCACCTGTCCCTAGGCAGCAATTTATACCAAAGCCTAAGTTCATTACCTAAAATGAAAGCCCAGAAATTAAAAGAATATTCCCTTATTAGAAGCTCTTTCTCAGCCTTTTTTCAATACTATTGCACAGCTACATCACACTGCAAGCATGCTCTATGTGTGTGTATATATATTTAAAAATATATACATTTGCATGTACACAGAAAATTTGATTTGCCTCTGCTGGACCTTAAATTTCCACACATTTCACCACTACAAATTCATAGACCAAATTTGTGACACCAAACAGGATGCAACAAAAGCAGCCTGAACAAACGAAGAAAGTGATACAGAAAGGCCACGTGCCAATACATTGACTTTGCATGTAGGAACATTCCTGCTCCTTTTGGTTATTTGCTCCCACTAGTCCAGGGCTATTTACTGCAGGGATCAGGGCTGAGAAAGTTCCCTGAGAAGACAAAGTATCACAGCGTTGATATCACAGGTATTTCGGGTGATGGAGGTAAAAGGAAGCACAAGGAAAACATATGCATGCATTTGGAAAGAGTCCTGTATTGAACATAAAGGAAACAAGATTTTCATGGTGCACATGATTGAGTACCAGAAGAGGTACCAAAAAAGGCTGCAAAATCTCCATCCCTAGAAATACTCAAAACCAGCCTGGACAAGTCCTTCAGCAACCTGATCCAACTTTGGAATTAGCATTGCTTTGAGTGGAGAGGTTGGATTAGAGGACCTAATTTGGGCTGTGATGTTCACTTTAGACACCATCAACATCCAGTTTAAACTAAGATACTAATTTTTTTCATCAGTGGCCTTCCAAACTACTATCACCCAGCTCTCCAAGGGAAGTAATTAAACATATTGCCTTGGCAATGCACCAACAGCTTTTTAATTTTTCCTGATTTTTAAAGTTGAAATTGACTATAAAATGGTCGCTTTTCCAAGCCAGAATTTCTTCCAAAAATTCTACTCCAAGATACAGACGGGAAAAAAAGATCAAGCATTTACTTCCTTTTGGACATCTGCCTTATTTCCTGATGTCCTTTTAGCCTATTTTCTTAGTTCCTGAAACACTTTTGATGTAGATACTGATTAGACTATATATATATTCATATGCATTTACACATACCTACCCAACTGTGGATAGACACAATACCACATCCAGACAGTAAATACTCAAGACCACCAAACTGATGGAATTTCACCATACTGAAGAGTTAAACCAGGCAAATGTATTCTCATTCCCAGTAGTATCTTCTGCTGACAACTGGGACATTTGGGATCCTCCAACCTCTCTTCCTTTTCCAGTACGCCCCTGAAGAATCACCATGAAAACCACTCCCTGACGTGTCAAACAGATACAACATCCCCTAGAAATTCTAGGGTCAGAAAAGCAATAAATGGCTTGAAAAAAATTTTGATTATCTGTGGTCAGAAACAACCTTCTTGTTTACGAAACTCTGACTAAATAAATACATAGAAAATAAATATCAATTTATCCAAAAATTCACTCCTAAAAAATCTTACTTATTCCTATATACCCAGTTATACAGAAAGTAAATACAGCTAATTTTATGATGAGGAAATGCACTATCCTAATACACTGTGTCAAGCTATTTCAGTAATATTAATAAGCTGGCCAAAAAAAACATAGAAAAGGTGAGATGTAGAACATATTCATATGAGGCAACAATTACTTTGTAATTGCCTTAAAGCATCAGCAAGGTATGAATAGCAGTATGTTAAAATAGTAAATTTATTTTCCTCAAAGGAAGTTAAACAATAGGACAGGCATGGTTAATTTAATAGGCAACGTTCATGGTCTATAAACAATTACTTATGCTAGCAAGTATGTAATAGGCTGTGTCCCATCCTATTACAATGAAGGGGGGGGGGAGGGGGGGGGAAGAATATGGTGCTTTCAAACACAAATCTATTCCCTGTCCATCTCACACAAGATTTTGGAGCTCACTCACTTCCAGCAGTTTTATTCCATGAGCATCAGCTCAGTTATCACACGCCACTGACACAGATTACTGTTTGTCATACCAGTGCAACTGAGCACAGCTTCCACAGCACCAGTACAAAATAAAACTTCACTAGTGTGTTTGACTTCAAAACAAATCAGAGTATTTATTTCAACACTGATAGTAGTTGAAAGTAAAATAAAAATATTATTTGCATTGTTGAATTGCATTCTGGTTTTGGATTACTGTGCATTGGAAGCCATAAAGAAGCATATGTCCAAAATAAATGAGAATATTCAATCTGCTTTGGCATTTAATTTTTAATTAATGCTCAAGTAAAATGGCTACTCTAAGGCAAGTCTGACAAGCCATGTAACAGATTTTTTGCGTGTATCTGTAAAAGCAAAGTTCCAAAAATAAGGTAAGCTTCATAGTTTATACTTCACTCTTTACCATAGGAATAGTAACAAAACTATTGGATATAATCCAAGACATTAAAAATTATTTTATTACTATATACAAAATCTTGCTTTTAATTTATAAAATATTCATTAGGTGAAAACTGAAAACTTCAAATTCTAGTATCATTACTATGTACTCAGTCATTCTGATTTACACCAAACAATTGTCAGTATTTTTATGAGACTGTCAACATTACAAGCAGGAGAATAAATAAAGCAAGGCTGAAGTTACACTTACCTGCAGCCCTCTCCTTCGAAGAATACTTGAATCATCCATATTTCAACTGCTGATCACTAAACCTCACTTGCTTCTCACTAGCTTCACTCTCTAACTGCTAAAGAAGTCCATTATTTTCAAACTTTTCTCCCCCTCCCACTCGCCCTCCGTCCACTTGCTAAAAATAGGACATGGTCTTTCACTTGCCTGTCATGAAGAACTGCAGCCACAGTCTCTGACTGTCTGTACGTAATTTTGCCTGCCTCTTTGTGGCAGGTTTAGCAGGTCACATTGGAAAAAATCTGTTCGACTTTCCTAAATCTTTTCAAGGTTGGATGTCTCACTCCCCCCATACACACAACTGTCTACAAATATATAATAATAATCCACAACTCCACGTAAGGCCAAGAAGTGGAATTTAATTCGGATCCCATACACAAGTATTCTTGCTTTATTTCAATTTACTTGAGCTGTTATAAGGGATCAGTAAACTGAAACAGCTGCCTTCATTTACTGTGTATAATAAGCTCACAAAATCCAGGTCACATTTCCTTTAAAAAACACACAGTCGCGCTAACTAAAAAAGCAATACTGTGGGCACACAGCATACACTGGCACCTAAAACACAGGAAAATCTCCCTATAAATCACATAGAAACTGTATTTTTCCCAATTCCGAAAAATTCCTTTACTCCTTTGCAAGACAAAGCAACTCAGATTCTTCAGATAGTGTCACACATTCTTTTGTTTCTGCTATCTCTGAGGTATGCTGGGCTCCTCCATGCAGCAGGCACGGCACATTCTTCAGCTCATTGCTGAGATCTTGCGACTCTCATGTGCTGAAGGGTCTGGAACACATGTTGCCAGTTCTGAACATTTAAGAATTCATTCATCTATTCATCACTGACAGAGCTGTCTGAAGTAGCCCTTCCCTCATCGTCATCCCTGGCAAAAAGGCAGGGAGGGGGAGAGAAAAGGAAAAAGCACAGTTCAGGTGGGGCTTTTTCAGTCTCTCTTGCAGTTTCTGTTTTCCAGCTACCTTCACGCAGACAACTAAAGCAAGGTTAAAAAAGGCTTTGCCCCTTTAGGTCCATTACGCCAGTGCCATTTTAAAACATGAGCATAAAGCACGTGTTGAAAAATAAAATAACAATAAAGCTATTGCAAACACCATTTCAGTAAAAACAAAAATCTAAGTATGTTCATCCCAGTATCATTTAAATTACTGGGTATGTCAAGAAGCCTTTGTCCTACACATGCCCTTTCTAGATTGAAAAGGAAAAACGAAAATATTGCAAATATAATGAACAACCTACTGCCGCAACGACCTTCAATTTTTTAGCAGAAAGCTAAAGCAACAGATTTCACCTCCTGATAAAAGCTTAGCAAGAGTCTATTTATAACTTCTGAATATAAACACTGTATTTAAAAAGAACCTAACTTCAGACTCTGAAGGATTTCATGAGATACATAAATCAAACTTCATCGAGAGCTGTGTTTATGAGGGGGTTTCAGCCAGACATCCTCAAGTGTGCAAATGCAACAGCGAGCAGAGCCCAGACCGTGGGCTGCCTACCACAGCTCGATGGAGCGCTCCTGTTCCCACAGTTATGACAGCTGCAAGCCAAAAAGAGTCTCCGTACAAGCACCACAGGTTGGCGGTGCTTAAAGGAACAGAGATTTACACGGAAATCTTTAGCTGATCTTCATGCTAAGTGACCGAGTCACATGAGCTGAACACATCGTTGTAAAGTCAGCTGAAAGCAGATACAACTCAATCCCATTCACCAGGCTTTTTTCTGATCCTCTGAAGAGCGAGTGTGGTCTTTTATTGAGGGTAGCTAATATAAATCCTCCCGCTGCCGTCCCTCCTTCCATCTGCCGTTTTAGACCAGCGAACGCCGAAGCGGGGCTGCGGCGCCTTTGTGCGCTCCGGAGAGGGCAGGAGCTCATTTGCATGGAGCCTACTGTACCATATAAAAACCTGCGCTAGTGAAAACAACTCCATGAGCCACTTCATTTTAAAGGAACAGCATCTTCTTTTGCAGATGGGGCTGGGGAACAGCGAGCCAGCCACAAAACTCTGCGGGAGAACTTAAGGATGTGTCCCCGGGGGGGTGGGGGGGGGAACAGCAGCAGAAAAATACAGATTAAGCTCTGTTTAAAAGCAGGCAGGGACGTAAAATGATCATAGGACTCCACTGTGATAATATTTATTGTGGATTTCAGTATCTTTTCCTGCATTTTGCCATCAAATAAGCTTCCTCAGAAAAAAAATCAAAATAAGCTTCCTCAGCAAAAAAGCCAAAATACTAACATCAGTTATCAGACATTAGTACCAAACAAATTCTATTTTTACTGAACAAAATCTCATAGAAACAAAACATTTTGGCATGCATGCTTGCATACATTACACGCACTTTGCAGTTTATTTTAGTCTAGAATAGATTTCAGAAATATTTATATTAGACTGTGCAGTAACCAGATCATTGATCTTACCTCTTCTAAGGCCACCAGCATTATGCAACACATTCTGTGAGAGGAATCAAGGCATCTTAACAATCATGCAACACCATTCCCATTGTCTTCTCCTCCTAAATCAGCCACTAAATGAAAATGTTTAAGCCAGATAACAGTAGTATATAACCATAACTTATTTCCATAACATAACTGGAAGTGTTCTTATTGGCACATTTACATCTAATCCTCCCTGGATTGTTTACTGTAATATTCAGACATTGCCAATTCTCAATATGTCTTCACAAGTGACTTGTAATTGATTGAGGCTGGCATGAGTCTCTGAATACCATGAGAATCATCTGTTCTTTTCCAAATTTCAAGCTTTCTTGGGGAGGATGCTTTCAAATTGGCTGCCTGCCACACTTACCCAGTTTCTTGGGTAGAGAAGCCATTTGGGGCTGCTAGAAAAAAAAGAAGCATAGTTTTTCCTCCAGCTTCCCTCTGCCCTTCCCTTCTTCAGTACAAACACTGTTTATTTAAATGTCAGATCAAAAACCACCACCAAAATCATCACAAATGGGGTGATCACCTTTTCTTCCCTCCTATTTAACTGTTAAGACTCATCCACTCTCCTTTTTCCTTCCTTCAGTAAAATCTACCACAGAAAATCAATGATGGAAGAAGATGGGAGAAAATACTTAGTATCAAACTGAAACAAGCAAGGGACAAATGGAATTTAAAGGTAACTCTCTGACATGGAAAACTTTTCTTATGAAATACTAACTTTAGAAATTTAAATTTATCTATCATTTCATCAAAAGATTACACCACCCTTAGACATTGATTTTAACATCCTAAAAGGTCTGCAGGTAAGTCTCCAATTAAAGATGAGAAGGTATTTGTGGAAGACATTACACTAAAGAATATATTACTGAAAGATATTAAAGAAACTGAAGGACACAAAATGTAATTTTATCTATTACATTAAAAAGTTCATTCTAGAAGAAATTTCTCAAACAGTTTTCAAATGCCGGCAATGCTTAGAAAGGGTCTAACAAAATACCTGTTTATCAGGGGAGAAAAAAATCAAAATAAGGAGGTCATGTAATACTTGAATCCTTTAAGAATTCAAGTACCTACCTTAAGACTCAACTTTACTAAAAAAAAATTAGGAAGGAGGATAAAAAGACATAATTCAGAGTTGGTTTACCAATAACTTTAGCAAGCTCCTAACTCAGTTCTTTTTCCTTCCATCAAATTTACAAACCTGGAGAAAAATTTGCTTTGCTCTGCAGCAACAAGGAAAAAGAAAGAGTAGTGTAGGATTGGGATCTCTTGGATCCCCAAAAAAAAAATTCCTGTTTAGCTCCAGTGCTCTGAAGAAGTTCTTTATTCAGTCTTGATTTGAAGACTTCAAGGAATGGAAAAGGCCATGAACTTCCAGTATGTTCCTGCAAGGGTTAGCCTGATAAGCAGGGAAGGACAGTTTATCAGCTTGCCAATACTGGGATGAATTAAACAAGGCTAAGAGCAATTTCCAAAGAAACAAAAGGAGGTACTGATTTACACAACAGTCACATTGGGCTATTTCTTGCTGTAAAAGACTGGAGGGGGAAAAAAATCACAAGCATGGGCAGAAGTGTTTGGACAAATGCATTGAAGAATCTGCCAAGAACTATTAAAAGAGGAAAACACACTGAGGATGACCCAGAGCCACAAACAGCTGCAAGTGTTCTGGGAAGAGACTCTGCCTTAGACGCCTCCTATCAGAGATAAGGTACTGGGCTCAGCCAGTGTAATCATTCCGTGGTTTTATTTAGGTAGAAAGTCCAAAGGTAGTGCTTGCTGAAGACAACAGTGTCTTGCATCCTAAAAGGCATCAACTCCAAAAAGGAACGAGGTGTTAACAGTGAATCGGTAAACTGAAAAGTAATTTTAAAAATAGTGCATAGCTATGACAGTTCATGGGAGCTCTGAAGAGACCAAAAGAACTTACACATCATAAATGGGTGGTACTGTCCCTAGATAGGATATTGATGACATCACCATGGAAGATCATGTCTGTTGCCTATATTTTGAGATTAATATTGATAAGATGAAAGATCCAAAATAAATGTTTTCAGGGTAGAAAAATATCAGGGTTAAAAGACTTTAGGAACTCAATCTCCTTTAATCATCCCTGGAAGGACCACATGTATGACAAGACATGGAAGAATATTAAGAGGACCTGGAATTTTACTTTTTACACACAAGACAGCAAGAAACACTACCTCTCTGAAGTCTCTAGGAGGGGTCTGTGCTTGGATTCTGATCAGCATTTTATGTCTTTTGATATGAAGAAATCTCTTCTCATTCATGCTGATTCAGACCCCATTCCACTGCCTGCTACCAAAATCTATCACTTCTCTGTCTTGTAGAAGAAAAAAATCTGGGAGGTTAGAATATTTCCAAGGTGAAAATGACAGTTTTCCATCTATTAGCTTCAGTATAATCAAAACAACAATTCCTTTAGCTATCCTGTAGCCCACAGGTTTTCAAATACCATCAGTGGAAGATGACCAAGGGCAGACCAATTTCACAGTCAGGAAAGCAATGACCACAGGAAGTCACTGTGAAGTCATGTGATTGTTCCTGTGTACAATACATTTTACTAAGACATAAATGAGAAATCCTGAATAAGCTATTATCCCATTACTCACATTTTCTACTCACCAAAGCAACTGCAGAGGGGGATAAATAAGAAAGGAGTCTGCATGCACTGTATCAGAGAGTGCATTTACATATGCACAAAGACATATCTGTGCAGAATCACATGGCTTATCTCTGAGCTGTGTTCAGTTTGCATATTGTACTATCTATGCTGAATACAAAATACTTTCCATGTATCCTAAATTGTAATTGAAGTTTGAAGTGTATTTCAGGTATCACTCAACATTCATGAAAAAAATAAGAATTAATTAAACTTGAGGAAATAATTTTGCTATGACTTCCTAGTCATTTCAGGTTCTTGGCACTGCATCCTGACATCTTTTGTGGTTGATACCATTGCATCAGAATTGAAACCTACCACTACCAAAAAAGCAAAACCAGCAAAGGTCATCTTGGCAATCAAATCATTACACTGTGGATCAAAAATGTGTGTGCTGTCTAGCACAGCTTAAGTGAATCCAATAGCTGCACTCCTTAAACTCATAACTCTAGAGGTCCAAGTCCATTTATATTGACCACTTAGAAACTTCGGATATTTCACATTAACTACAAAAACACCAGAAAGCCTCTTACAAACTAAGGCCCCATCATTGGAGCAGTGGTGTGAAGGACTACACAAAAGGATAATCTTGTGATGAAGACCAATTCCTGCTTGCCATACAAAGACAACTCCCATAAAAAAATAAGGCCAAAAAGACCAACAGCTTTTTCAATTTTCTGCAGCAAGGTGCAATGTTTTTAATTACATATTTTATTATCAAGGAACTTTTTCAATGAATTCCCTGATCTAAAATACTGAGGTTCAAAATTTAAATTTTTCATAATTGCCAATTCATTATAGTTTTTACTCTATTTAATCAAAACTAAAAAGCAACAAGACATCAAGCTGCGGGAAACTTTAAAGCTATAACATTTCCTTATATAACATATTGTCTGGTGGGAAAAAAAGATCACTTTCCAAAATTTTAGAAGCTGACAATTTCAGTGAAATTTTTTTAAAGCTTTTGGTAGCATTTATGTGTGCAAAAAAAAAAAAAAAAANGGAAAAAAAAAAAAAAAAAAAAAAAAAGAGCCAAATGTTTTACTGTCAAACTGAAACCTAAGTGCTTGGGGCTTTTTTATTTATTTTGATCAAGCTGTGTTTATCTGGAGATTTAAAAACGTGTCTCTTTGAGATACACTGACAGACTACTAAAAGCAGGAAGGTTGATGAGGTAACTTGTTTAAAAAAAAAAAAAAGAATAAAAAACCACAAGTTGGCAGCCAACCTAAGGAAACTCGCCTGACAGCTTGTCTGAATTTCTTCTGGATGTCTTGCCTATTTACAAGATTCAGTTTGATAAAGTAAGACCTTTGGAGCAGAGCTGCGCATTAGCAATGAACCACAGCAGGAACTCATCCTGAACCACCGCTTACGAGGCTCGGTCCCAGAAAAAGAAACGCTGAAAAAATGTCTAAAATCCTCAAGGTTTACACAACACTCAGGCTTTTACAGCGCATTTTCTGTTCCCAGTTTGTTAGGTTTAGATTCCTGGGCCAGACTGCCCCATCCCCCACGTCCAATGCCTTATGAAAGGCGGCACTCCCACTCATCTTCCATACAAATGTAAATTTGCTGCCGAGAAGGCTGGAGGAAAGAGTTCATTCATCCACAGACCAACTGTTTCCATACTGTATCGGAGAAGGGCCGTGCAGAAGAGACAGCAGCTTCCAGGCAGAACCTTGGCTCGAGCCCTTTAAAAGCTACCATCTTTGGAAAGGAATCTCCGATTAAATTTAATCTTTGTAGAAAATGTTGGGTTCACTACGCAAATTCATGTTCTGGAGTTGAACTGCTATTAGAACAGAATGGAAACCAGCTTCTCTCATGCTACATTTCAAATGCAATGCCATTTTTAAAAGAAACGTGGTTTTGACAGGCAGAAAAGCTTTTTTCAAGATAGGCTGCAAATTTAAGCCTGAGGAAAATTTAATTTCTGTTTAGTAAACGTTTTGATGACATTACTAACATAAAGTTTCTCTTACTTTATTTTAAGACAACCCTCATGCTTTAGACATTAGGACTTAAACCTCAGCAATTAACAACTCCAGTCAGAACAGCAACAAACCCAAAGCTCAAGGACTCAATACCAACTTGTGTGTTTCCCAAATGAAGTTATTGACATTTACTGAAAAGTTTACGGAAACAAAGCCTGTAGTTTCAAGAATCCCACAGGAAAGACATCATGAATTCAGTTAGCCCAGAAGCTATTTTGCCCTAGAAACTGGCTCTATAAAGCTACAAATTACAGATGTACCTCATATCTCATGCAAACACATGCTGATAAATACTCCCAAAATTTTATTGTACACAAAAGATTTCCTCCACTATCCACACTCGTGACTGGCAGCTCTCCTCCTGCAACCCCACCACAGCAGCAGTGGTTTGCATATACACACTTCCCTTTCCTGTAAACTCCCCCCAAAATTCTGCTTCCAATTCTTACTTCATCAATAAAGCCACATCTGACTTTGAAGTACAAGCTAGACAATTTTTATAGAAAGATGGCACTTAGAGTGAAATACAGCTTGGTTTAGTCTCATACCTCTGCAATTTGTTGTCCTTAAAACTCTTTAACTGAAAAGTACTTTCCTCCCACTTGTATCTGTAGGATATTTGTCATTTTGGACACCCATTTCTTCAAAACAAACACTTGATGTTCATGGGACAAGGAACCTGTTCTATTACACTGGTAAAATAGTTACAAATAATGATTCACGCTGTCATACACACTCATTAGGCAGAAACCCACAAGGAAAAATGCCATGAAACTCAACAACTACTTTTTCTTTAATTATTCTGCTCAGAACAGTCTACAGCACTGAATATATTTTTCAAACTTAATCCACATGCAATTCATTTCAATATACCATGAATTTAACCTTAGTTTCCAGCTGACATTAGAGTGCTTAAACAAGACTCTGAAGGCTGTACCATTTTGCTGGTTTAAGACCAACATGAGATACATTCAAACACTGCCTTTGAAATAAATATTTGAAGATAAGCCAAAACATTTGGAATTAGAGGGCTTTGTTCTCTCCTGCTCTCCTTGTTTGTAACTGACTAAGCTTACATCCATATCTAGGGAGACATCTCACAGTAGTTTTTTACTGATGGATTCGGACAGATTTTTTTTCTTCCATTTCTGGTCTCAGACAAAACTTGGCTATTGATTTCTCACAATTTTGTCATTTCCTTAAAGTGCTGAACAAGTTAAAAGCTTTTTTATAGATATCTTTTTTTTCCAACATTTATCCACTAAACTTGAAAAAAAACTGAAAGAAAGATAAAAAGAATAAATTCATTCAGGATTTCAAAGATTTACAGTACAATGATAAATTTCTTTTTCAATTCTACCTCTTCTCCAGGATCTGCATCAAACCTCCCATTTTTATGAGTTCTCCTGGTTGTTTTTTTTTCTTTGAAAGCTATTTTTCATTTAAAAAAAAGTAGAGACATAATAATAATTTGGCAATCTCTCAAACTCTTTTTGGTGTTTTTTAATAGAACCATTTACATTCAATCATGGGAGAAGAAACAAAAGACAGTAAAATTGTTGACTTAAAAGACTCAAAGAATATTTCTCAGAGGAAAAGTGTGACAATAATTATTTTAAAAGGTATGTGAATATCTCCCACCATAAAAGTAGCAGGTAAAAAATGCTTGGGTTTCAAATTAATTGGCCAATATATATGTTTTACATTTCTTGATACGGTTACACTTTACTCCGAATTAAATTAAAACACAAAATTCTTACATGTGACACTACAATACTGTCATGTCCAGCGGCAAATGTTTCATAAAAACAAATGTGCTTCATTGCAGCAGCAATAGTATCTTTACAATATGTGTTCTTTAAAGCATTCAGGCATACTACTGAGCTACTAATGTAACATTGACCAAAGCAGTTGAAATCTTTTCTTCTTTGTTTAAAAAAAAAATCTGAGCTCACCAGAAAAAAATTGAAATATTATTTTTATGCATCATTTGAATTGTCACCTGGGCTTCTTGTCTCTAGAACTGACAAAGAATATCAATGTGTTAATTGAAACAAGCAGTATGTAATCCACAGGACACCTTTAGCATATGTTTCCTTCCAAGGCTGACAAGAGCTTTCTTGGATTTTTCAGAACTGGAGTCTGACGTTTCCATTTTCAAGCTAAAAATATGAACAAAAATCTTACACGTTTACATAAATATGTATTTTCCCAGCAGTATCTTTCCACAGGAATCAGACACACTGTATCAGTTTTGAGACCTCAAAAAATAAAATGTGAGTGTGGTAACATTGGCATGAAAGTGTTGAAAACCCCATCCTTAAAGCTGTATTTCTCTTCAAAATTCAAAAGGCCCAGAAAAATAAAACCAATCAGAAACCTAGCTCCATGATAGAACATTCTTACTGATGAAGGAGAATGAGATAGTGGATGTAACAAGGCAAAGCTCAATACTCAAAGCTATCATAATTTAAAATTAGACATAATTATCCTTAACAAAACCAGGCACTGTGGAAAGGGGCTTTGGAACAGCTGCTCCTCTTCAATTTAAATGCTCATTTGTTTTACATTGACCTAGAAATCAGTATCCTCCTAACCAAAAGCCAATTAGATAATAGTCTGTCTTTCAAGCTTGTAGAATACTAATTTTTTTAATGTTGTTAGTAGTGAAAAGCAAAGAAATAAACTGCAGATGATGCCACAAGTATGCTCAGCTCTGATACGCACAACCAAAACATGAGGGCTCCCTTCCCTCCTTTCTGGAAGGTCGGATTTACAGCCCAGGGAGAACATCCATCACTTCCTTGTGCTGACCCTGCAGTGCAGTCCCAGCCTGGGACAACCACAGGACACTGCAAAGGCAACCACATGGGGAGAGCTTTAGTTTGCTGGAGGAGCATCCCAACATTCCTTCCCCAGCAGAAGCAACGTGCCACGCTGACAACAAGGAAGCATTTCAACAAGTATTTCAAAAGCTGCCCTTCCGACCTTGCCCAGAGTTAGGCCACGAACATCAATGTTTTTGGAAACACAAGGATGCCAGATTCTTTCATTACTGCAATATAAACAAGTTGCTTCTTGAGTAACAAGAATTAAAGACGCCAAATTTCCTACAGACTTGAGTTTGGCTTTTTGTCTCTTGCTCCCTCCCAGAGTCCTGACAGAGGTAACTCTGGCTCTCCCATTTTACTTCCACCCAACTGTAGACAGCACCTCCCCCAGCTAATCCAGCACTCTAATATTTGAGTGTCAACCAGTGCTGCCAAACCACAATAAACAACGAAATGACTGTCACTGAGAGAATGTGAGGGGGTGTCTCTTACTCTGTTCCAACTCTTATAGTATTGCAATTACAGTTATTTTTGACATTTCTTATTCTTTTCAAGCCTGGATGGAATTGGCCAGTGGCTTGGAAGTTATCAGGAAAGAAGGAACAATTGCAGAAACTTTGATTTTGATTCCCTACTACTGTTCAGTGTTTCTGGCAGTCAAGATAATTTATACCATTACTTTCAATTTTGGTTAAAGCCAATGCCAAAAATACATATTCATCTACAGAGCTGTTCCTGCTCTAAAAAGACAAAATGATGATGAATGCCAGTTTGATTACACTTAAATACAAAGCCATAACATTTCTTGGTCTTCTGGGACTTGGAAGCATCCCTAGAGAAAATTCTTTCCATGAAAGAAAGAGAACCTTTTCTAAATGTATCCACAAAATAAGTTTCTCAGAAGGCTGATATCACAGTGAGGCTGACAGGATCCAGCAAGAAACCAATTAACACAGGAAACTACATTAGAAAACAGAGAATTCAATTCTACCAAACCATTAGGTCTTCCTAGAAAAAATAAAAACACTGACAATCATCAGTTGTGATTCACAGTTCCACACTGCTGTTAGTGCAAAAGGTGGATGTTTTAATATTGAAAGCAGCCTTCCAAAACTGCTGAAGTTGTGAAGTAAACAAGCCTACATTGACAGAATGATCTCATAGCAGAACGCAAATCTGTGCAGTCAAGGTGGAATTCAAGGCAAGGAGAAGCTCTTTCCAGAATAGTTAATGAAGCTGAAGAAACCAATGTCTCCTTAGGTTTCCTTCTGAAGTTACTGAAGTAGAAAGCAACTAAATGCAAGTGTGAGCTGCAATGGACAAAAGACAAACATGAAAACAGCAGCAGCATTCTAAATATACCTCCAAGTTATCAGACATCAGCATTATCAGTTGATTGTAGCAGTTTGCTCTGTCCTGTGCTCCTGAATTTCCCACGCTAGCAGCTCCCTTTCCTTCTCAGTACTGCCTTCAAAGCTGCTTTTGCAACAGGAAGCAGAGGAAAAGCCAAAGTCCATTCCTATCCAACCAAACAAGTAAGCAGATTATCGAGGAGGTTTCAGAGCAGCTAGGACAATGTCAATCCCAGGCAAAATAATTATTTCAGTCCTGTATCAGCTTTTCCAAAGAATAAGTAGAAGTAGCATCATAGCATTCATTATTGAGATTTTCATGGGGAAAAAATGGGTTGCAAATAAATCATTGTGGCTTCTGAGAAGAGTTCACAGGTGCTTTTGGATGGGAGAGGTAGGGGTTGGGCTGTTTAAATTACTGCCTCTGCTGATCCAGTAAACATGTAAACATCAGGCTCTGGTTCAGAGCTTACAGTTTGACTGAAAACTACATTTCTAAAGAAAATGTATCTCTATGAAACAGCAAAACTTTCTGGGTTAAGAACCTGCCAATCAATTGAATTTTTAAAAGTAGCTGTCGGAAGAATTGCTAGGGAATATGACCTTTCTATGTCAAAAGAACAGCCATGCATGTAACATTAGATAGAAGAAAGAAATTATTCACTATGAGGGTGGGGAGGCGCTGGCACAGGTTGCTCAGAGAAGCTCTGGATTTCACATCTCTGGCAGTGTTCAAGGCCAGGATGGATGAAGCTTTGAGCAGACTGGTCTAGTGGAAGGTGTCCCTGCCTGTGGAAGGGAGGTTGGGACAAGATGATCTTTAAGGTCCCTTCCAACACAAACCGTTCTATGATTCGAACGGGTGACCTAGAAATAAATATAAAGCCACTGATGACAAATGTATTCTAACAGCAGAGTATAAACAGTGAGGTCAGCACTGTCAGGGTGATCTGAATGACTTGCTCCATGCACATAATGTGTTAATGCAACCAAATGGTAAATTACACTCATAGGAATAAGGATTTAGGCAACTACAGCATGAAGGGAACATCTGCAATTTTAACTCCATGAGTCTCTCATGGATCCCTTTTTTAAAAACTGATACTCAATTTGCCATTTTCCAGTCCTCAAACTATTTTAAGCAATTTGCTATACAGCACAAATAGTAGTTCACACATTTCCTCTTGGAATTATTTTAAAGCTGTGTCATTATCTCCTTTTACTCACTGAATTAACAACCTACTTTAATCTGTTCCTAACCATTCTGCTTTCCTTTGAACCATTCTTAATTCTTATTCATAGGTAGGATGGGGGAACACTGCATTTCTCTGCCTTGAAGGAGTGGTCCTTAATTCAGTTCTGTGAAGATTATAAAGATGCAGATCTCTTCACTGATGTTCCTTGTTCTTCAAGCTTCTTTTTCTGAATTGATTCATCTTTTTGACACTCAAAGCAGGGGGTTTTTAACTGTTTTTAGCTTTGCATACCTCTATTTCTATTTCAGCTTTTAGGGTGTTTTTTCGACTCACCTTTTGAACCAGAACTGAGCACTGCTAAGGACACAAACAATGTTACTCCTCCTCCTACAGGATCCTTTGCTGGAGCTTGATCTGTCTTATGAAACCATCACTGAACACATAAAGTCTGCTCTCATCATGTCACAGCATGGCATGTGCCAGTCTACACAGAAGTAAAGTGAATTCTCCCACTAATATTTTGTTCCAGGGTGTCCAATCCTCCTCAGCACACTGCAGTCAGCATCCCCTGCCATGCAGTGGGTAATACAGGCCCCACAATTAATGCATCTTCATTAGACCCAAGCTTCAAGGCTTGGTGGTCTGTGCTTTGCCTGTTCCAAAAGGGAGAAGAGAGGAGGGTCTTTACATGCAGCACCACCCAGCCACATTCCCAGCCTCCACAACCTTTCCCATGCAGTTTGAGGACATGATACTGGACACAGAACTGCATGGAAATGAGGCAGGCAGTCCTCACCATAGTCAGGACAGAATTTGAGCATTTTATGGGATTAACATAATTACCTGTACAACATACAGTAGTGTAATAATTATACTTATGGGCAGAGAACATGATTATGTGCTTTCCACTACTCTGAGCTGGGGGATTCAACACAGAACAGGAGCTTATAACACAAAGCATAAGCTCAATAATGTAGCTTAGGTGAAATGGAGTTAAATCAACTTTATCCTTTTTAGATAACACAAAATGGAGTTCAAACAACCTTTCACTGCTTGCTCCAGAATGTGAGATTGTGGTTACCTAGTTCTGAACACCCAAACTATTGAAGAAGTTTCCTGATGTGCAAGGGAAAATGGAGCTGACCATTACATACATTTGTCTGTGATTATTTTCAGATGGAGATTCCTCACCATGCAGGCAAAGCTTGATGATAAAATCCTTGTTGATAATGGAACAAAAAGAAATCCGATAGCAGGTGCAAAGGGCATGCAGCATTAATGCACTCCATTGAAGAAGCTAGGCACCATCATTCCTTTCCCTTGGAATTATTGCAATTTATAGTAAGCCAGAGGGAAGAGCAGTTCACCTTTTGTTTATGGAAAAATAGAGAAATTCAGCAAGTAGAACAGTAAGGGAATATCTATCTCTTCACTGCAGAACCAAGTTTAATGGCCAAGCACCCTGAAACAGTTTTTAACCAATTCTTGACACTTTCCCAGGGTAGTTGATACCACAGATTTGTATGACAATAAACCACATAGAACAGGGTCTCCCAAGGGTTTCCACATCTCTCTTATACAAACTTTTGCAGCCACTTTCTTTTTAAATCTCATATATATATTTTTATATAGATGTGTGGGTATGTGTATATTTATATATCTCTATATACCTATACCTGTATATATATATAAACTGATTTCTATATCACCTTTACCATAAAGAAATAAGAAGATAAGCAAGCCATTCAATTTATTAGAGTGCTCTCTGGGAATTAAGTTGGTACATAAATCAACTGGTTTGTTTGTAGATATTACATGATATTCATCCACATTCATATCAGCCATAAGAAGGTCTGATTTTCTTTTTACTCTGCCTTGTATAATTCAACTCTTTCTCAGTCAGCAACATTTTAAGCACAATATGTAAATTATATTGAGAAACTAAACATGTCAGCAGGCCAGTAATCATATAGAAAATAAAAGATGTCACTGTCAAAAATACCACTTTAAACAGCTGCCTATTTAATCAGGATTGATGCTGATGCCTGATCAATATAATCTGGCAATGCTGACATAGCTCTTTTCCTCTCAATTCAGGTAGTTTATAGCATGTTTGCTATATTACACATTGTTCCTCTTTCCTTTCAAACACCTAATCATTTTATGTCTCCAAACTTCTCTCTCATTAGCCTATTTCATTCTCATATGATTTAAGATTTAACTTTGATAAGAAATTGATGCATTTTAAATTTGTAACACTCTGTATTTTATTTTATAAGAAAATATTTTATAGACGAATTTTAACACAAAACATCAAAACCTTACCTAAAACCAAACAAATAGTTATTGATAGATTTAATAATACCCACAAATTTGACTTTTTACATTGCATACTGTCCTTTGAGCAGAGTCAAAGAGCTTGTGGATCAAAAGCCCATGACTCAGAACACTTAGCAAGGAGATACCGAAGAAATAAAGGTAATACCAGAACTAGCAACTGTACAGTAGAAAAGGGGAGTGCAAATTTTGAGCAGCTGTAAATACAAGCTGTAATACAAGATATAACTCTACAGTGTTCACACTTCCCAGACCAGGAGCCCATAGCCCAAAGAACTGACAGTGGAGAGGGATTAAGGTCACAGTAGAAGCATACGTGTGCATAGAGCAGCCCAAATTCACAATTAGCCAGAATTTTCTGCCTATCATCAGATAATAAGAACTAAATTTTACTGTGGGGAGGATTTTTCTGGGGGGTAGGGAAAGCCATGGAGAAAAATAAACACTTCTGGGAGAACACAGGAGGGAAAGGAGAGCTTAAGAACATCAAACAGGCAGGAGGGGTCTTAAAAGGGATCTAGCTCAGACCAGAGACAGCCCAGTGTGCAAACTGCTCTCACCAAGGTTGGCAGCACTGATGAAATGCAAGCAGGAATGAACATTCCGACCTTTGTCTCCAACCCCTGGATTCCTGACACTGTGATAAGCACCGTATGTATTTTCCTTGACAACAGCTCATCCATTAAATTACTTCAATTACCAATATTTAGGGAAATTTGAGATGGAGATTTGCCAAAAGTACCTCTGCAGGCTTAACTACCTGAAACAAATACATCACATGGTACCTACCGAGGCAGCTTTGTGTGAGAGATTCAGTGCATGCACTGTAACTTCGTGTGAACAATTCACAGCAGAATTCTCTGTGTTAAAAGTATGCAAATGCTTGTTGCTAATTTGAGCAAAGACCAATACAGAAACCATGTTAGACCTGAAGTTTCATGTTTTATTTAAACTCCAAGGCAGAGAATTTTAATTCAAAGTTTCACATAATAATTTGTTTTCATGGACAAATTATGAACCCTGCCATAAGAGTTCATCATATAACTACTTTAAGTGTCACTATAGTGTATGACCACATTAAAATAATGAGGTTTGAACATTCCTATGTTCAATTAGAGCTTTGTGGCTTCAAGCACTTAAAGAATAAATGCTGCCATTAACCTAGACCTTACCCCTCAAATATGCACCAAATATATTAACAATGTTACTGAATCATGAGGTCATTGTGAAAATATAAATCTCAGTGGATTCCATCACAAAGCAAAATCTTGAGGATTTTAATAGGATATTATTTAAGGTATAAAATTAAAATCTCTCATTAAGTTATCTCAGCAGCTCATTTAATTTATCAGGCTCAAAAAATATTTTAAAGGTTATTTTAGGTTAATTACATTTCACATCCTTTTATGACAGATCTGAAACCCTGCACATCTTTCAATCCTCTTTTATAAACACTCCCCTTTGCCAAATAGCAGAGAGTTCACACTGACATATTTTTGCATACTCACACTATAACCTCAACATGACAGTGTTTTATATTCACTATGAACACAGAATCTTGTTTTTTTTAAAGGAAACTTGGTCATTGCAATAAATAAGAAAAGCAGAAGCCCCCTCAGTCAGCTGCTCCATACTATTTATTAAAAAAACGGCTCAGGTAAACTTGTTTGTTTTGAACACATAAGGCACCCTCTCAGCAAATTTTACACTATTCATATTTAATTGGCCACAACTGCTTTCAGTGCAAATAGTTTTGATCAATCCAAAATGCCACAATACAGGAATTCTTCTAAGCTGTAAAAAAAAAAAAANCTAGTGTCTGTTCACAAAGGGAAGAACTACAGATACTGACTCTAAATCAAGCTTGGCAATATAGTGGTTATTCTGACTTCCTACCTCATGTTCTCACAGCACAAGGACTCTGCAGATCCCACCAGGGAAGAGTCTGAAACTCACAATTAATGTGGAAATGCTGGGGTTAGCAATAATAACCCAGCAAGGGCAGGTAAGAGACCATGGTATGCCTTGGCTCTTAAACAACTGACTTGAAAATCTAAGTATGAACACAATCAGAAAATGATACTGGCACACTATAGAGGGTGACTGCAGCACTAAATTATTCCACAGCCCCATCCATTTGAGCTCCAAACATCTGCTAAACATTAATAAACTGAGGTCTGCAAGACGTGCTTTACTTTCAGTTCTTCAGGTGTCCAAGGGACTGAACCTCTCTGTACCTGAGCTTATCCAAGTTCAGATATCAGGATTGTTGCATAAGTCCCAGGCTTGTGTTTCACTTACGAGGCTACCCTTATCTTTGCCAAGAGATTTCACCTCTCCCCCTCTCAGGTAATCTCGAGGCAATAAGGATTTTAGATTAACTCATAGGAAAGATTCTGAGCTGCAGCTCTTCAGAGGTGATGCACATAAACCTCTGAATTCCCACTGTCCTGAAAGTGGTAAAATAAACAATCACTGTGTCTCTGGGACTTAAAAAGGATTGTTGGAAAGACACATTGCATGGCTTGGATAAAGCAAAGTGACACAGTGCAGGAAAACAGACCAAACAAAAAGTGGCAGCCAAACATGGAGGATTATGCTACTAATTACAGAGCATGTTCAAAGCTTTTGCTTAGTCAAAATGCTACAGGGGATTCTTATAAATGTCCTAAGGCTCAAAACAGTTTGCATTTCTGGAAGAAAGCAGCTTAAAACTTAAGCAAACAAACTATTTCATGTTTTAAGACCAATCCTCCTATTATCACATCCTAGGAAACTATTTCAAGAAGTATTACCAGACACAGAAGGCAGCCATATTAAAATACTAAATGCAGACATCTCACGGTGCCTTTCTATGGAAATATCTGCCAAAAATAAAACAGCAAATTTTCAACTACTTTCAATTAAAACCCAGAACTTTCATTGTCTACATCAGTATGTTTTTATAGAGAGGTCATTAAGAACCACAAAACAATGCTCAAGGAACAAAGCCTCACTCTTCAACTCTGCATGTTCAAGACAGTCTGAATAACTGTATTTTAAGTTCCCCATAGCTCCCCAAGCAAAAAAAGCTAATTTTCCATGCACACTACAGCAGTTTCTCACTTTACACCTACAACAGTGCTGCTGTCAGGAAGAGAAGTGACTGCATGTGCCAAAAATCAATTCAACATATTCACAGACAAAAAAAATAACATGCAGCATCTGAAGATAATGAGAACTGCAATCATTCAAACTGACAGTCTAGTGCCTAACAATTATCACAAGGCAAGTTTTATGAATTCATATTTCCTACAATGACAAGCCTCAGGTTACACAGAAGGGTGTTCACATTTTCTTTCAAGTAAGAAAACTTCCTTTAAGCCAAAGAGTCCACTCCAAAATGGAATTCACTTAACTGAAGTAAGTAAAAAGATGCTGAATGTGTTTTAAGTTATATGCTGAAGTTTCTTCAGAGCAAGATGCTGACTGTGCTTAAGTAATATGCACTATATAGTAAAGATAACTTTAATACAGAATTTATCACAGTAACTTTCTGTTCTTTACATTAATTATTCAGAATGAAGTTTCCTAGTGAAAAGCTGATCAGGACTATCAGTTTTGGATGCCAGTGTGAATCAAATGTCCTGAATCTATCATGAAAACACACAAAATCATAGCACATTGGGGTTTTTTTTTCCTACCAGAGACAACTGGGACAAAGGTAAGTCCCTGCAAGCACTCTAAACACTGCCAAATGTCTAGAACTTGGTCCATACTTCTTCCTCAGGCCCTATCCAAATTCCAAAATTAATAATGTACCCAAAGATTCACCAACAGACTCTGCAGCGTATGTCCATGCAAATATCTAATTAGCATGCATAAACTTAAGACTTCACACATGCTCTTAATTTGGAAATCCACTTACTTCCTATCTCAGGTTATTACAACTGCCAATTTAAAATGCAATTTTCATGTCTTCATACAGTATAAAATCCCTTCATTCATGCAGCCATAGTTCCTGCTGTCTTTTCCTTTTCTACCAACAAAAAAATATGAAATCTTACTTCTACAGTCAAGTATTGAACCTTCTCTACTTCTTGAAATAATTTATGGCCCTCATCACCAATGACTTCCATGATTACTCTTAAACAAAACTATTTTCATCTGTATTGAGCAACATTTAAATAGTCAACATGTTACCACCTAAAATGCAAACTAAAAGTAGTATTATCTACGACAAAACATTTTGGGAAAAGAGCAGCTGTTTGTTCTAGAAGACACAAATGTAGATGAAGTTTCCCCATCAGATTCAAATGCCTGCTTTTGTAAAAAGTATCCAGGCAATCAGCAGGAGGTATCACTATGCACAACTGGCATTAATGATTTGTCCCTGAACTAGTACTGTATTTTTCCATAAAACGAGATGATATCTAATGCTTTTGTGGGGAGGTGGAATTCTAAGCTCTATGCACTCACCTCACTGCCAGCACACATATCGAGCAGAGAGGTGGGGAGGGTGGTGGGAGAGCAGATGTTGTACCTTGCAATCTAATGTTTAATTTGTTAGTCAGATACCTGGTGTCTGCCAGCTACTGCAAACCCTATTCCTTCCAAGACCTCATCCCTGGGGGTTTAACAACCACTGCCCAGCTGCCTGCATAAAGCAGAGATCCTAAATAATAAGCAGTAAATCCATTAAAGCGCTGGGGACTAAGCCGGAGGAGTGGAGATAGAATTTCCCTTTACAGCTAGGAGGGGTTTTGGAGCTGGAACTTCTGGTTCCACTGCACTTCACCAGGCCTTTTGAATTATTAATCCCCGTACTGAACTGACAAACAACACAGAATTAAGGTCTCCTTTGGCTGCGGGAAAACGTCCCTGGCCCCAGCCCGGCTCGTCCCAGTCCCAGGGTGACATTCCTGGTGGAAAATGCAGGAAAATGAGACACCCGGGGCTGCAGCGCCACCACCAGGCCAGAAGCCGAAGCGCAACCCACACAGCTGCGACCCAAAAATTACGACATTTATTTATGGAATCGGCTACAAATAATTTTTTTTTTAATCTTATTTTATTCGTAAATTTCCCAGCCCTCATCCCTCTTTTTCCAGAAAAAGGATGCTGCAAACCACAGCACGGCACTACAAAGCGAATTCATACTCCAGCTAAAAGGAAAAGGCAGGTTATTAACAAGTGATTCCTGTGGGACACGATCCCAGAAAGAACACACCCCTGCTGTAAAACCATTAATGATTACGGGGATCTCTAACACCGTTTGACAAAAACCCACATGGACCGTGGAGTTCACAATTCCTGTCCCCAGCCCTGGGCACACCAGCAGATGGCAACGCAGCTCCACAGGCTTGACTAAAGCACAGCCTTTGGATTCCACTTCTACATGAATTCAAAGGGAATTACCTACCTTGTAATAATCTCACTCACTAACTCAAACCTGTAGCCAATTAACCACTCTTCCTCATAGCCAGGAACAATACAAATTTTAATTTTCTTTTTAATAAACAAGCATCCTGCACAAGGGAAATACGCTATTTGGGGAAGTCTATATACTAGGTACAATTGATTTTATTCCTAACATATCTAAAATGAAATCTAAAAATAAAGGAGCAAAACTTTAGAAAATAAAAAGTCAGTATTATCTCCTGCATCTAAAAAGCACACCCCAACTTGGAGACCAGAAGCACCACGCCACAGTGTGAGGTCTGTCTGTCACCAGGCTCCCAGCATCACAAGGATGACCCATTCTCCCCATTCCACTCATTATTGCCTAATCCACACAGCTTTGGGGAACTGAACGTTTGCAGTAAATCAGGCTGAGTGTTATTCAACATAGGAAGTTCTTCAGCTGAGAGTTATTTCAAATCTTTGCATTTGTGCCTTTCTACCCTCCGGATAATTATTCAGAATCTAAGAGGCTTGGGTTTTTAAGCATTTCTTCTAGAACAAGATGAGGGAAAGGTGAACTCCCTGGCATTGTGTACAACCACAATGAATATGCAATTATTTCACTTTGTTTCAACTTCCACTCTGTTTGAAAGTAAATGTAAAACCCTAAGTCATTTGAAATTATCCTGTGAAGAGCCTGACCCTACAAGGAAATATTGCAAGTCTGGCATCAGAGGATTAACAGAGCACCAGCTGCTTAGTAAGCAGCCTTCATCTCTGAAGAGGAAGAAATGGCTCTGACCACATCCCATGTGGTACAGAATATAAGGAAGAAAGTTTACACTAAATAGAACTGCAACCACCCAGCTGAAATCCTCAACCTCATTTTCAAAAATTATGTCCTGTTTTTCAGTTCAAGGAGTACCACAAGTTTCAGTTCAGTACTGAACTTCAGCTCATACACTTCAGAAAATTAGAGTTTGTAAGTATTTAGAAAAAGAATTTCAAAATCTCTTTCACAAACATATCTAAGTTTCCACTGACAGGCTTCTTCAAACGTTTTCCTATCGCCACAGTTGGCAGAAGGAACATGCATGGTTTATTATTCCTGGAATATCTCAAGCTTTTCCAGGCATTAGATGGTGAGCAATGCATGTGAGACGTAGTCCTAATTAATGCATTGCACATTGTCAGCTATTTCCTTCACAAAACCCTGGAGAGAGTGCTTGAGATGCTCCCTGTGAGGGGTCAGGACAAGGGACACACACACACAGAATCTCTCTCCACAAATAAAGAAGCATATTCAGCATTAGTGTAGTGCTCTACTTAAGCATCCTGTATAAATATGTATAAATAAACATGAGGGGAAAGTCACCCTTTGCCCACCAATAAATGCTCAGCCATGGAATATTAGCACCTGATGGCACTGCTCCTGGCAATCAGTTTTGTCAAAATTAACAGTAAAGAAACTCCCAATCTACAACAATCACAACCATCTCTTCACAAGGTCCTTTTCCTTTCTAAAATTTAGAAACCCTGATGATCTTTATGCCTTTGTTCATAAGAAAATGCTTCCTCATTGCTGATCTTTTGCATCACCAGTGACAGGACTGAAGGAAACAGGATGAAGCTGAGTCAGGAGAGGTTTAAGTTGGATATCAGGAAGAAGGTTTTCACCCAGAGGGTGGCTGAGCACTGGAACAGGTTCCCAAAGGAAATGGTCACAGCACCAAGGCTGTCTGAATTTGAGAAGTGTTTGGACAACACTCTCAGGCACATGGGGTGTCCTGCACAGGGCCAGGAGTTGGACTCAGTGATCGCTGTGAGTCCCTTCCAACTCAGCATATTCTGGGATTCTAGGATTCTATGACTTCCCTTTAAAAAACACAGTCCAAAGTCTAACTCTTTTTATGACAGGGTAAGATCTCAGATAAGCCCTCAAACTAAGTCATAAGGGATTTTCCATAATATTACCCTTCTGTTCCTTAAACATGCACTCCATATATATTCCCTGCACCCAGTTTTGTTACTGTATTTGGGTCTTGACAGCAGGAAATACCACTGAAATGCCCATGATGATGCTTTAAGTGTTTTCCTCTGATTACTTCCTCAGCTATCTTTGGGATTTAGAAGTCTTAAATAGGATACTCCACACCAGAATTCAATCTCACAGGATCAGAGCCATTCGTCTTAAGGTAGATGATGAGCTGAAGGTCATCCTCTGAAATCCTCACATATATTTAGAAGGCACACAGATCAGATCAACACCTTTCACTCCACAATGACAGCACCCTGGCTTCTTTCTCAAGTCAAAGACCTAGTGGCAGTTGCTGTGCAGGCACATTAATCCAGATTATCACACATGTACGAGCTGAAAGATTCTGCCCAACAATAAACTGTGTTTATATATAGTTTAGCAACTTTGAATTTGATGTATTTCCAGTTCTGCAGTTATTACTGATAAGTAGCCTAGCTATCAGGCTTGTTTTAGAAGCTGAAAACTAATTTCTGTAGGTTTGCTATTGTTAACTTACCTTTTTGCCTTGCAAATATTTTTAAAGAGGAAAAGAATGCAATTTACGTGCAGTAAACAATCTGAAGGCATAATAGTGGTTAGAAAGCAAAAAACCACGTTACTGAATGCCACAAAGCAATTTAGCAAAGGAAAATCTACTGATACCTGCAGAGCCAGAAAGAGGGAGCAGAAACAATACACACAGCATTTCTGGCTTTCCTAAGTCACACTCCACTTCTCTCTAGCTATCCAAATACTGTATTATAGCAAATAATAGAAGAATTAAATGCTCTAGCATTCAAGGCTGGCATATTAAAATGACATTCTGCATTACTGAACTTACTCATCTCTTAATAGAGCTATTCTTCAAAGGAGATTAATTATACTGGCAAGAGACCTTTTGCTTTTCTAATTTGTGAAACGTATTTCAATACCACAAGCATATTAAAACAGCTGCAAACATGTAACGAGCTCCAAGATCCCAGGACTCACTGAATTTAATTAGGTGTTCATCTTGTGATGTTCTTTAGTCACTGCTTTTGAAACCCACTTCACATAAAAATTTTTAATGTCTAGGCTTAATTAACTGCAACTGTAATGAACATACAGCCCACCATAGACTATACAGAGATAGGAAAGTGACCATATTGTTCAACACCTAAACACCATCACAGAGGGACAAGAACTGGATTTAGAGATTAATTTCTATGCTTTACTTAGGAAACAGAGAATTTTAAATTATTTAAAATAACTTGTTGGCACTGTGTTTCAGATCAGAACATTTGCAGAATTGTAATATGCAAACATCTGCAGCTCACTGAGCTGCACACAGCTGTTAAGCAACAACCTAGTACTCCAAATTCAGTATCTGAGAATTAGTGCTTTGTTTGAAAGCACAGTTATTTTCATTAACCTAAGTTATGAAGCTTCAAGGCATTTATCTGCCTCTAGAGAACAGGCCTGTGTTTTAACATATTTCTTTTTCTAATCCCCATCAGATAAATACTTATATGCCAAGTTCACATGAACATTCTCCCTTTCTGTTATCATTGAATTTAGAACAACTGGTGAGAGCATAAATTTAAGGCAAACACTGAACAGGCACCAAATTAAGACACAATACAATTAAATCAAATCAGAAGAATTGCAATTTAGTAACCTGTCTGAAAATGTCAAGACTACAATTACTTCATTGTGAAATCAAAGTCAGTTGTAACACCAACACATGACTTTTTGAACCTTGAAGATTTAAGTTTCCTTTCATAGCCTGGTGGTGCCAAACTGTCTAGGAATCCCCAAAAAATTGTCGGGGTTATACCCAAGCTACACCCTTTTACTTAAGGGGTCATTGCTTCTAAACAGTCTTACAGTGTAACATAAATTTACCCAGTTACTTTAAGCAATTCAAGTAGCACACACCAGAATTCCTCACTTGAGTAAAACTTGTTACACAAGTAACTCTATAGATGTTCAGAAAAAAAAAATTCAACTTTGCTCTTCATCTACTACTGACCAACAATTTCTGTTGCATATATCCCTGCTCACAAATAACTGTCTTTTCCTACCCTTGTATTTTTCTTCTCCTCACATGTCAGTGATTTTAGATTTTTAGAGATAATAAGGAAAATCTACAAACAAAACACGTGCTCCTTTTTGTGTGCAGTTCAGATTTGACTGTAGCCACCTGAGCCATGTGTGTCCCCATACAGAACACTCTCCTCTTAGAAAATGTTACCAAAACCTTTTGACAGAAACCACCAAGAAGAACATTTATCAGCTCCAACTCTTCAATTCCTCGGNCTAGGGAATCAGGCAGAGGTAGATATTCAGAAAGCTGCTTTCAAATTAAACTTGTTTTAAATGGTTGGGTTCCCATGTTCAGATCTCCTAGACTTCCAATGATATTTCTTTCAGGCATCAGGCAACTGAAGCAGTGTTGAGAAGGAACATCCCCAAAAAGAAATTATTCTTCACCATACTTTTTTTTCCTGCTTTCTTTCAAAACCAGGATGAATATATTCTCTTCCTAATTCACCCTGTACCCTAAAAGGTCCCACAGGAACAAAACGCTGCTTTCACTGAGCAGGAGCAGGGAAAACAAGGTAAAAACTAAACCACAGGATCACATCACTTTTTATAGCACAAAAGCACCACGAGTGTTCCCAGACTCACTCACCAAACCAGCAGTAAGTGAAGGAGCAGATTGTCCTAGAGACTGATTTCTCATGCGGACCAGGTTGGAGGTATCTCCAGGAGGCTGCCATATCGTCTGGCCCACTCCACTGTGGACACTATTTGATAGGGGAAGTAGCTGTTTTCCTTTAAAAATGAAAATCAAAATACCATCAGCTTGTTTTTAAATGAGTCTGCAAATTCAAAGTACAAAACTGAGAACAAATACTGCATGTGAAGAAAAAAAAGCATTTAATAAAAAAAAGCAACTTCAAGATTTTGGTAGGTTAAAACTTGTGAGAGCACTGTGCCAGTAAATTCATTATGTTTGATAACTAACAATTTCCAAAAAATCTACTTTACATTATGAGATAATGTGGAAATCCAAAAACCTTTTGACTATCACTTTATAACTTTCCATATTACACACATCTTAAAAAGGAAACAATATTTGCTGCCTTAAAAGGAGGCAAAACCCCTTTACTATAATTTTAAAAATTCATTTGAAAATGCATTCCTAATTGTAAAATATTGTCTCCTCTAAATAGCTTGGTCATCTAGACATCTCCACCTTCTCCTATCACTGGAACACTCAGCACTGCATTTCATGCAGCTGTAACATAATATAGAGTATGTTTAAATATTGTCTTGCTTTGAACCATGGATGGATAATTTTTGCTCAATACATATTTTCTAGTCAATGCAACACTCGTTTTTGAAAAATGTCAAGCAGTAAATTTCCACAATGAGAAAGAACCAAAGTCAAAGTAGGTCATATTTTGACTCCATGGAGCTTGACAGCTTCCTTTTATGTACAATGTCATTCACAAAGAAAAAAGAGAAGAAAGATATTTCTGTGGTTAAAAACACATAAGTGAAGAAGTCTGTGAATCTGGGTTCAGTTATTAGCTTCCAGATGACTTACTCTGTAAGTTTGGTCAGTCAATGCCTGTACTTCAATTTCACCATTGCAAAAAGGAAGTGGATAATATCTCTTTTCCTTAAAATTAGGCCTATGGGACTAAACAACACACCCCCTTCCAAGCATAATAAAGATTCTCACATTCAATGGATTACTACATGCTCAGGAGTCACAGGGGACTGAGACATTTATTGCAGTAAGTAGCAGGAAGGCTACACCTTTAATCACATATATGCTGTATAAAAAAACTTGTTCTCTCAGAGGCAGAAAGCTGTTTACAATTCAACTTCACCTTAGAACTAGATGTGAATTATTACATTCATTCCATAAAAGTGGCTGCAGTATTTGGAAGACTGTCACATAATGTGACCAGCCACAATGCTGAGGGGAGGGTGGGGAGTGGAAGTGGTGGGTTTTTTTCCTTTTTTAACTTTTTTACATTCATTTTCTGTGACAGTTACAAGCAATGGGCCAAGTACACAGCAACAGAATGAGTCACAGTGTATGAGAGATGAGCAGGCTCAACTTTGTCCAGCAAACAGAGACACAACATATTAGTACCCTTCTCCTGGTCCCACTTAAGCTGCTTACAGCTGTGGACATGATTTTCACAGCTTGATCATTTTCAAGACAGTGTATAAATACAACAACTCGTCTGCAGAGACCTAAAACTCCAGAAATGTATTTTGCTGTATTTATCTCTGTACAGCACTAATAAAAATATCCTATAACAGCAAGTCAAATAATATAATTATATAGCAGTTTAAAACACGCATGCTTGAGAGCAATAACTTTATTTAAGTCTCCATAAGATAGAGTTATCAATATCTCCTTCTAGTTCCACAAAACCTAAATCCAGGAGAGCAGAATTCCATGAAGAGTCAAATCTCAGCCAACCAGTTTGCATGCACAGTCATCTACACTCTACAAACTTATTTAAATGTGTGGCAAAAATAAGGTGGAATCATTTTAAGGATGGAGCTTTAAACTAAAGCCTTTCCCTGTCATGCCTCAAGTTCTACACNNNTCCAAACACCCTCACTGAAAAAAATACATCTAAACCTGTACATTTTCTCTATCCAGTTGGGTCAGACTGATCTTGTTGGAGTTCTTTACCCCTTCCTGAATCAGCTATAGATTGAAAAGTCATTAAGATGAATCAAAAGTTTCTGGAGAATATAGAATTTTTTGTTCTGAAATTACAATCTCCAAACAGAAAAATTATTTTTAAAAGAGAACTGACATTCCAGTTTTTCTGCTTCCTCCTATTTACTTTGCTTTCTTCTACTCAAGTGGAAAAAAAAGCTGCAGTACTGACTTAGGCCATTGCAGTCAGTCAACAGCTGTGTAGTTCATAAACCTCTGTTCTCCTCTAGTGATTAACCTACCCTGGAGAACAAACTTACATGCACACAAAACATTTTGAATGTTTCCATTTTTCAGAAACTATCCACTTACTACAAATAAACACTAAGCCAAGGCCAAGCCAAAATAAAACATACATACTTTACTGCTTATTTAATTCTATTACACCTAACACTTCAAACATGAAAATATTTATCTTCCTCTGATAAAAGACAAGGGACCAGGACTGGATGTATTTTCACAATCATGTAAATCAAACCCATGCTGATGGCAAAAAAGGTGGTTTCGCCTTCTTCCTCTTTCCCTCTCACCTGAGAATTTTCAACTCTTCTAGTTCTTGCACTAACATGCAAATAGGCAAACAGCCTAATTAGGGAGGAAATGGGCTGCAACTTAACCCTACAGAATAACAGTGGCATTCAGGCATATCAGCTCTTTCATTCTAGATTGACCATTCAGCTCTTTATGCTCTATTCCAGCATCACAGACTTTGATATCAGCTTAAAACAGTTATGAAACCATCCCCTAGCTCACTAACAAAGTGTTTGAAAAAGAAGAAAACTACTGAACTTGGTCCATTTTGGGCTAACTACTTGCCTATGCTTGCTCCATGGTTCTACAGCCAACAAACTAAATTGTATTACAGGGCTGAATATTATGTTCACAAGAAAAAACAAATTTTACACAAACTGAAAAAAAATATCATGTTAGTAGGGAAGATTTTTACTTTGAATCACAATTGCCTACAGTGCTTTTGAAACCAAAAAGAAACTAAATATTAATTCAAACATGATATAAAAAGTCAGCTTCCCAGTAAGAAACAAAAGGGCAAAGTGGGCAAGCTTACATTCAGTGCTGATGTTGAAAGGGGCAAGAATACACCAGTGTGTCACCTAAAGTTCCAGAGCCCCATTCTTTAACTTTGCATATTAAATCTCAGCTTTTAACTTTTCACTCTGGACAACATACAAAATTTCCCTCTAAATCCAGGCTTTTTCACTCTTTTCTACTAATATTTATCTTTGCATCTTCCTCTTACATAAAATTTTGCGTGCCCTGCCAACAAGAGGTCGCCTTACCAGTGACCTACCAGTATCTTTCATTAGGACTGTGGTGCCAACAGTGCTGCATCTTTCATAGTAATGAAGTGTCATATTGTCTTTTCAAAATGGCATACCTGACAAAGAACTTGCCAAGCTACCTCTTCGTAGCTTGCAGTCATCTTGACTTAGCTGACGGTGGAGCTTGGTTTTCCCAGCAGATGAGAAGATGTCAGGATTGCTGAGCTTCCTGCAACGCAGCGGAGTGGACTCCGTTATCATCTCCTGGAGGAAGAAAAACAGGCAGAACTTTGTTAATGACAGCCAAGTATCCCTTGTCTGCAACATGCAATCTCCAAAGCATAAAGGACACTGTTTAAAAAGACACAAAGAAACACACCCCACCCTCACAAAAAAAAAAAAAAAAAAAAAA
>VZTR01002669.1:297958-308941 GCA_013400775.1 Chaetops frenatus
GTTATTTTTATTATAATAAAATGCTTGTAATTACACTAAATACTGAATGGTGGGATTTTAACAACTAATAAACCTGTTTAAATTACTAGGCATTCCATTTTTGAGATGACACTTCCTTGCTCTGGGGCATTATAAAAGCTCCTTTACAATAAAACTGGAGCATGACACAGTCATAAGAAGAGCTGCTGCTAGTCCTCAGTGAACAGAGGACATGCAACTACCAGATTAACAGAAGAAGCATCAAAGAAACATTGCTAGACATGAAATCATTTCACTATCAGTGCACTTTTTTCAAGTAGCACCCACGCTGACATTACACACTCCTGTCCAGTTTTGTCTTTCCTACAGTTTAACACTTTGCTTGCACTAGTGAAGTTGTATTCTCTGAAAGCTGCACAGAAGACAAAGGTAGCTTTGTCATTTGTGTAATTGTTTTGTAATGACAAATGGTATTTTAAGAGTGCAGAGAAATGCAATTTGATGATGATTCTGAACTGTATGCCCTTCAATGCAAAGAGAATCAAATCTCTAGTTTAGCACCTGGGATATTGGGAAATTGTAGAATCATATATTGGTTTTGGTTAGAAAAGATTTTTAAAGATCATCTTGTTCCTATCCCACTGTCATGGGCAAGGACACCCTTCACTAGACCAAGTTGTTTAAAGTCCCCTCCAACCTGACCTTGAACCCCTCCAGGGATGGGGCATCCACCACCTCTCTCAGCAACCTATTCCATCCCACGTGTCACCACACTCTTAGTGGAATATTTCTGTCTTAGATCTACTCTAAATCAGCCCTCCTTCAGTTTAAAACCATTACCCCTTGTCCTATCCCCACCAAAAGAACTCCACATGCACAGGGAGACAGCCTTCCTGGAAACATGGCTATGCTTATACCATTTGCAGAGTCTCTCTCAGGTGTTTGTGCAGTGCTTCTGTATGTGTACGACCCTGGGATGAAAACAACCTGCAGAAGCAGTAGCACCAAGTTCCCATCATGCATAGTACCAGAAAGCCATATTAGACAACTAACAGAAAACCAGGTTTTTTAAATTGTTATTACTGAGCTCAAACATTAAAAGCTGTATTTTCAAAGGATAAAAGGAAAACAGGCTTGAGCTTTAATTAATCAATCTAACAAGTACTGCATTTCATAGAAGTCTTCAAGCTTCCTGAAATGCAGCTGTAATGTTTTCTCAAGTTTTCATCCCACAGACTGAATTTCCCTCACTCCTTGGTGGATGTAGGTTTTCTACTTAGTTTTTGTTTGTTTGGATTAACAAAGTACGACAAAGTGTCTCAAGTTTGGGCCTAACTGCACATATAATTTAGTCTTTAGCAGAACTGCCTTCCAGGTACTGCAGGCCAGCATTCACTTACCATTTTAGCCTTTCTGTACTGTCTCTTCCATCCTGAAAGACAATCTGCTCTGTGAACTCTTCCATCAAACCCCAGAGGGGAAATTCAACAGGGATGGCAGGACCTACACAATCTATCACTGTTTTTTAATCCTGTTGTGCTGGCAGCTAATGTATCCAAGTGATCAACACACACAGTGTAAATCGAGCCAACTTCCACGGGACAGCTCACAGTGACTGCAAGAAGTTAGGACCAGCTGAATGAGCCCCATAGAAGCAAAAACTTCACTGGAGATCTGTCCTCAATGGATTGCTGGGTATTTGGACAATGAGCAGATACTGGAAGGTGCATTCCAGAAGTGCACTGAAAATCAGCTTCTTATTATAAATCCTGTTAAGTATTTTTATTATTAGCTGAATTAGCTGATATGTCAAACACCTACAAGAGTTTCAGAATGCAACATGACTCAGTAAATGTCAAGACAAAATTACCCAAGTATCAATCAATTAATTAATTAACATATTTTGGCTACAAACAGCTGAGAATGTTTATGGTGGATTACTTGTCACACCATATAACAAAAATCATTAGAGAAAATCTTCCTATATAAACAGCTCATGAAGATGTGTGTGAACTGAAACTGAATGAGAAATTACATTTCAAAAATTCTTACACTCCCCACAGTCCACTCTCAACAGTGCCAAATGCTTCTGGAAATTTAAACACATACATGGAATGTTTTGAATTACTGTCTTGCTTTTACATTCATGAAAACCCAGACCAACTAAAAGGTTTTAAAATATGTTTTATTGTTAGAAGTGTTTACTATATGTGTAACAAAAAGTGAAAATATTTATGATGCAACTCCAGTAGTAAAGACAATATTCTTTCCTGGAAAGAAACACAGCATCATGCTATTTTCCATGTACATAACAGACTCCATTAACACTAGAGCAATTTCAAATAGCAAAAAAATTATAAGCTAGACTTCCAAATTATTGCTAGGCTGTCAGTCTTGAACCTTCTTCCCTCACTGCACTGTAATGAGTATTTATAACAGAACATTTGAAACTAACTTCTGACAGATTACTAGATTTAGGGTTCATGGGACCTAAGCTGTAAATTAAATAAAAAATTCACAAAAGACACAGCTTAGAGGAACAGCAAATTAAAAAGTTCTAAATCTGGTTTCAAAGGTAGTTTTTTGAGTGTCCATGGATTCAGTTTCTTCCTTCAAAGAGCAGCATTTTTACCAGGCTTCAAACAGTATCACATCACTACAAAAATACACTAACCACAGCACATCATCATTTGATGTGGAAATGAAATCACTGAGACTCTGTATGACCTGTCCATTTATCTATTGTGGTTCTTGAGGAACAAAGTCTTGCTGAGGGATAAAGCATTTTGGTTCAGTCTCAAACAGTTCACCAGCCTGGTGGTCTTCACTGCTTCATTAGCTTCAGCTACTCAGCTTCCATAAATAGGAATTAAATAAGGCTTTAAAAAAACTTTTATTTTAAATGAATGCCTATCATCACATCTACAATAATCCACTGCCTTTCTTATAAACACTAAAGCTATGTTGGCTTATGGCAGGCAGCATCGGCAATAAAAAATAACTGTAAGAGAAACATAAAGAATTGTCCCTTCTAGAGACTCTTGAGAACTACCTTGCCAGGCAGGACAACATTCACACTCAGTGCTGCAAGAAGGCAGATGAGCTTGCTCAAGAAGTCAACTGCTAGGTGTAAAGTCAATAACACATACCCATTCCTCCAACACAATACACTTGGATTTATTACTTGGTTTCCCAAAGCATCCAGTCAGGAATATATCCAAAATCTTTGAGTGTTTTGCAGCTGCCTAACCCTAGCCTTGGACAGCACTGCACTGTTAACCTCAAGTGCTCTGTAACAAACAGTATTTCCCCTTAAAGCTAATAATTATTCTAAAGACAAGCAGTACCACACCAAACCCAGGCACTTCTGATAGAAGAATTCTCTTGGCTCCTTCACTTCTATTCAGCTTTTGGACAAGAAATGCAGTGTACTGCATCTCTTCACTGCCTGCTTAGCTATTCTAATATGCAAGATATGAAATTAATGTGGCTAATACACAATATTTGCTCTTACTCTTCACTTGTGACAGGAAATCGAAATCTCACATGGGCGAGCTGAATCATCCACGCTGCTGATGCAATGCCTACCTAGTTATTGATTTACACAAAAGAGGTTTGTCCTTTAATACTCAACTTTGAGAGAAGTGATGATTCCATTTTCTCAGGCCAGAGAAATGCCATTAGCCCTTTGGTGCCACTTTGCTCTTATCCAACAAGTCCACTGCAGAATCAGTCACTTGACTCCATATCCCTTCTGTCTGCGTCTGGATTTATCTTTTGGCTCAATTCTATTATTATCTAATAAGCACATTACAGAATTGATCCCTTGATTCTATTCCCCTCTGCCTGCTTTTAGATGACTCTTTCCCTCAGTTACTTTTTCAGCACCCTACACTTTCAAACATTAGTATGAATACATAAGCCAACTCAGAGGACCAGGTCGCCAGGAGCTGCCATCTCTGTTTGATGAGAACATAGGCAAAACTATGGCTAGTGAAGAAGTCAGGTAGAACTAGCTCTGGCATCAACAAGAATCAGCTTATGGGGCACTGAGAGGTTTGTTCTTTCTGGTTTCTTTTCCTGCCTCCTCAGAGAAAGGACCGATAAGAAAACAAAGACAGAACCACACAAGTCCTAAGAGAACAGCTGATTCCTCCACAGTTACACCCTGGCTTCTTCATTACCTTTATTTCTCCACAGAGAAGGGAATAAACTCCAGAAAATAAAGTCTGAGGATAAGTAAGAATGCCTGCCAGCCAACCATGCACTCTGGACTCTGGTTAACCATACTAGAAGCTCCACAGGCTAGAATTGAGCATCTTTTTGTTACAAAATGGCACTTATTTTTTGCTTTCTTTCTGTCATAAGAAGATGAGAAAAGGAAGTCTGAGGTCTGCAAAAAGTAACTGAGTTTTTAATGGCAAGTTACAACCACAGCTTGTAATTTAGGAGTCTTTACCAATGTCCTCCTTAGGAACTTTCTTTAGCTCCCTTGACAAAAGAGGCACAGGTCAGAACTACCCTAAAATCAACCCTAAACAACCATGTCACAGTACAGGTGGCAATAAGCATTTATGTGAACAGATGGTTCCTGATTTTCTAGAATTTAGCAGCACTCCGTCCCTCCTTTAGTAAGAAGGGGCAATGATGTTTACAGAACATATTTGGCTATGATTAATCTATACTTGCTTTTATGGAATATGTAATGTGAATAGTAAAAACTACACTTGATTGAAAATGCAATCTGCATTGCTAGGAGTAAGTCCATTTGATTCAGTTTATGTGCTTGAATTTTGAAAATAAACTTCCATCTTCTTCAGATTAAGTTTCACCCCAGCTTGTACATTTTGACATGAAGTTATAAAGAACAGCTTTGAGTGTTGTGAGTGGTTACTCACAGGGTCCATGGCTGGGGGAGCTGCAATAGAGCTGACATCAGCAACCTGAGAGTCAGAGCTGAAGAGAAAACTGAAAAGCAAAGTACCAACTGAACTCCAAAAACTTTATTCTTCACTTGTCAATCAACAGGGAAGACCCATGGTAGAAATAACCAAAGAACACCAAACTGTTCTGCAGTCTACATACAGGGCTCATCACAACAGGGGTACTGCCTTTACTAGCACTGATGTCACCTAGAGGGAAAAGAAAAGAAAACACTTATTATATTTGAAGCACAGAAGTTCTAATTAGGAAAAAAGAAAGATCTCTTCCAGGCTTGCCACGCAGCAAGGAAAGCATGGTAACAGCTTCTCTGCAGCTGTGGAGACAAAATAAATCCGAGTAGCACTCTGGGGTTTGGCCAGTTTCTCCCTGCTGGTCACTGACTGCTTTCCAAAAAAGAACAGGGTGAGAAGTCAGTGAAAAGATCCTTTGCTATTCCTTCCAAGAAAAAAAAAGAATCAAAATATAATGACAACATGAAAGGAGTAATAAGCTTTCTAACCTATCGTTTATAGGTAGTCCTGGACCAATTTGCATGATTTTACTCATAGATGAAGGAGAAATATCCACAAATGCATAATGTTACAAAACTCTCTCTTGTATGACACACCCAACTGTGGTAATGCAATCCTCAAAATTGTAAAAGGACAAGTATCAAAAAGCAGTGAAGGAGGAAGCTTGTCTGCAATCACACTATTCCAGGCTGCTGCCAGAATATTACCTGGGTTTGGCAAACACTCCAAGAACAATCAAGAGGGAAAAGCACAGAGTTCTAGAAGCAAAAGAACTCAGTGTCTTCTCTTCCAACCAAAGCTCAATTTTACATTTCAAATACTTCTACATGGAAAAGAGATCAGATAGTAGAGGATTTTTACTGCCTGTGCTAGTACAGGCATATTCCACAGCTGAAAGTTGGCCATTAGACAAAACAAGCGTTGAAACAAGATGTCGTTTAGTTTTCTAACGGCAGGAATAATTAAACATTGGCAGAGCTTTCAGAAGAGGTGACAAACACACCATGATCTAATGCAAGATAAGATCAGTTTCTGAGATGTTTTAATTCATCTTTCAGGAAGGCTCCACAGACTGCACATGTCAGGAAATCACACTGGATAACCTCAGTATTCCATTTTGGCTTTGGGACATACAGGTCTACGAAGTTTCAAAGACAGGTGGAGAAAAAGTAATATTTCTGTTACTCTCAGAAAGCTTGTAGCATTACAGTTCCAAGAGACAATTACTGTTAAATGAAGGGATTGTAAGTCAGTTAGCTTGTTCAAAGCTCAGGAAATGCTTTCTATCTGAGCAGAAATTACTAAATATACTGTCTGAGGAACACACAGGATCTCCCTTCTTCAGGCAGGTCAAAATTTACAGCTGGAGGTAGCCCACTGCACTGACTGCCCTATAGAAAGGCTCTCCAACACAAAACTAAAGCTGGACTAAGGAGGTTTTTGGCCTTTCTCTGTACAATGTTTGCAGTTTTCCTGCTGGCATCATCCAAACATTTCCTATACAGCAAATAGACACAGCAGGGGAGCCTTCAGGTTTAGATACGTTTCAGTCCAGGTCTTCATGAGCAGCAGCTGAGTTAAATTTATACACAACAAATGATCCATCTACCCCTACAATCCTGCCTCTGGCAGTCCCTCATCAGCCCCTTAGACTGCTTGTTGAGGTTCTGCTACTGTTTCCCTCTTCAACTCTCAAAGCCACAAAGTCGTGAAGTCTACTCAAAGATCCTTCCCTGGCCGCCCACAGCAAGAGGAGGGAAGCTTGTCACAAGTGATGGGGTCTGTTTCTGTTCCCTCACCTTGTCACATCTCCAAGCAAGCACCCCTGGGTAGCACTCCCTAGTTCCCCTGCATGCCTTCAGAGCAGAAAATGTCATTCAGTGATGCTCACTGCTCAGTATTCTCTATTTTTACTCTCTGACTCTCAACCTCCACTCCACTAGACCTGCCACAATACTTCAGTTTTCCTCACATCTGTTTACTGTCCCCCTGCTTTCAGAGAAAGGCAGCATTTAGATTTGTTAGGGACACATTGGCACCCACTCCTCATGGAAAAAACTAACAAAGACATTCCACACAGACAAGTAAAAGCAAGCATCATGCATTTGCCCCATTCCAATGTTCTCCTAGATTATAGCTGACTTAAGGTGTTTTCCTCAGGTGGATCGTCTATCTATTAAATAATCTTCACTCCTAATCTACTCCTTTGCATCTATTACATCCATTGGGGAAAAAAAATAGAAAGTACACGTATTACCTTTAGCATGAAGATCCACCTCCTGTAAAGCCTGAGTCATCCCTTGATACCAGAGGATACAGTGAGTTGCTGTTTGCTACCTACCCTCTGCAACCATGTCTTGTATAATTCCATCATAACCCTCTAAAGCCACCTCTTCTAGAAACCAAAGAATCTTTCCTACGAGGACTTTGTCTTCTACCTGAAGCAGAAAATGCTAATAAAAGCAATTCTGACAAATATTGGCTATGATCCATGTGAAATCTTTCACTATAAATATCACAATGTTTAATTATGTCAGCAGGATATGGAAACAGCCTAGTGCTTGAAATATGCCTCTGGATGAGGGTGACTGTCATTCATAAGCAACAATCACTTTCACCTCAACTTCCCACTTTTCTCCTTCAATGCAGTCAGCAAACATAAAATGATTAAACTGATCCTTTATGGAAATCCAAGTGGGCTGTGTTTGACAAAGATGCACTCACTCAATGAAACTAAACTGTCACAGGGTAAGAAGGACAACTCAGTCATGAATTAATGACTGATGAATAGGAAATAAGCTAGAGCAATGGGCCTTTTTCCCAAAAAAGAAGGATCACCAGTGGAGTCTCACAAGGATCTCTTCTGGGATCAACATCTTCCATATGTTAAGGCAAAATCTAGCAAAGAAGCTTGACACTTACTTGACAGAGTTTGTTGACAATGCTTATTCAAGGCTGCAAAAGCAATGGCCAAAGATCTGGAGAAGACTTTAATAATACTGTTTAAGTCAGCTGTAAAACAGCCAGTAAATGTAAAGTGATGCACAGTATTAAAAAAAAAAAACATACGCAATGACAAATTCTGAACTAGTTATTACTACTTAAAAAGAGTGACTGGAGTTATCATAGTTCCAAAGATGTGCCAACTCAACACTTAAAGATTGTCAAGAAAAAGCAGAAGATTAAAGAATGGAACCTAATATGCCATGTAAGTTTACTGGGCAGCATGTGCTGAAATACTGCAGCTGGTCCTGGCTGTTGTAACCCAACCCTGTTCCTCGGATTCCTGCATCACTGTCTCCAGTCAGGAACACACCTGCAAAAGGTGCAAAGAAGACAGCAAGGACAATGAAAGGGATAGAGTCAATTCTTTCTAAAATGCCTCTGGAAAAGTCACAAACAAGGGATAGTAAATAAGAGAAAAAGTCATCAACCCGTAAGTCACACAGAATAACGTGGGTTCTCTTTTTCACTGCCTCCTCCAATACAAGAAGTAACAAGCAAGGCAAGAAACCAAGCAGGCAGAAAGTTTAAAAGCAAACAAAAATAAGTGTTTTTCCACACGAAATGTGTTTAAGCCCTACAACTCAGCCACAGGATGTTGTGGATGCTACAAGCATACATGGCTTCAAACACTGATTGGACAAATTTGTAGAAGAAAAAACCCACTGGGGGCTCTAAAAACAAATATCACCTCTGCTTCCAGAAACCTATGAGCCACAAATTACTGGAGGCTGGGAGAGGCATTTCCTCAATATACACTATACTCTTCTCCAAGCATCTGTTCTTGGCAGCTCGGAGAGGCAGGATACCGGGCGAGAGGGATCTTTAATGTGCCCAAGTACATTCATTCTTACATTCTTGCGTAACTCGCGAGAAAGTGCAAACATTCATCGTATGCACGTCGGAACTATAAGCACAGCAAAGGACCAGATTTTCAAAGGCCTTAAGGTCCTAACAGTGATTAACTGCTGCAGTCACAGTTTGATAAGGACTTTTTTCAACACTGGAGTAGCTTAGCCTCTCCCAGCCACAAATTTGTGCAAATGTATGGCAAACAAAGAGATCTGAACTGAATCCAGAGTGGTTCACTGCAGCTGTGCACACTGTTGCACTGGCACTGCTGAGGGCATGTTACAGGCCTGGGAACAACAGGGCTACTTAAATCAGAAGTGGCCCCAAAGGAAATACTTGTCAAGCTACAAGCTGGATCAGAGAAAATGGAGTATTCTCACCGTCTTCTACATCTCAGAAGGCCTTTTTTAGCACACGTATACTACCAACTACCAATAAACACTGAAATACTGGCATTAAAGACAGAAATGCTGTTTGTCACATTTGTCCAACACATCCATTTATTTGCAGTTGTTTACCACACTTACAAAACCTTCAATGAAAGACAAAAGGGGAGAGGGGATGAGAGGTTCTCTTTAGAAGTTAGGGGAGTATCTCACACATGGTTGAGTAGAACCTTTCTTAACTTTAGCTGAAAAACTCCTCCTCCATCACACCGAATACCTGCCAGCACACAAAAATCTGTTCTTACATGTCACATCAGGTCCTAGTCAGAGCACCCAAGTTAAACACACACTGGCACTATCTCCCATTAAAAAGCACTGTGCATATCAAAAACTGACACTTCTAAATTTACAGCCTTCCCTGGTTTGCAGCATTTAGGTTGTTTTGGTGAAACTTCCCAAGTGTTCAATACATTATTCAATACATAGCAAGTTCTGTGAGCACAATTTGTAAGTTTCATTCACACTGCCAAGAATGGAAATAATGTCCTTCAATTTCCATGTCAGTATCATAAACAATACATCAAAACAGTACAACAAAAACCTCACTACTGCATTTGGTTGCTCTACAGATTTGTCCATTTCACGGACAGATGGGAAGATACTGAGTGACCTCTTCTGATTTTAGATTTTTTTTCCTGAATAAAGATTGTAGCATTCTGTAATTGTTCCAGGAAAGAATAAACATCAAAAGCAGCAGCCCCTCTTAACCACCTGGCTTAACAAAGCACTAGAGAATAAAATAATAGAGGTCTCCTCTTCAAGGGCCCAGTCTGATAAATCTGTATTCAAGAGATATCCACTAGTCAAAGCCAAATCCAAGGCTCCTATAATTGAAGGCAATATAATGCAGCTTTTCTAGGAAAAAACACCTAAGAAATTATTTTTAAAATAGCATTAACCTGTGCATCTGCAACAATGACGTTAACTTAAAACACCTTTTTGACAAAGAACTTAGGTTTTCTCTTTGCTCCAAAAAATGGCAAAACAGAGCAACGAATTACTGCATCCCCGGAGTCTTCATACTTGTGATAGTTTCTCCTCTTCAAATAAACAAAAAAATAGCATTAGTTGTTACCTACATTTTTCAATTGCAAAGTGTCATTTCCCATTTTTATCTCTTCTAAGACTAGGACTACCAAACCAAAGTGTTGACAATCCTGAACTCCGGTTTAAGATCTCTTTGGTCTCTCATCCTTGTAATCCTAAGCACCAATCAGTAGATCCTATTTTGAGGGTATGAAAGACATAAAAGTGGACGTACTGAACTTACACACTCTCATATGTAACAAGACTGTGTCTTTTCAAGTCTCTGCAAAGGAACGGTACGTTTCTTAAATAAACTGCTTCTGGAATTAAGACCTAAAAATGCTGGAAAATGCATCACAATTATCACCACGATTAGGAGTGACCTACAGAGGGTTACCAGAAAGATGTAACCTGTGATTAGTAACACCAGCCAGCACACAGCACACATCCGATTTCACTGCATCCTCCCTCGCCTTCCCCGGCAGGCGGGCAGGCTCCCGGCACCGCGGCTCCCGCAGCACTCACTCACTCACTCACTCACTCACTCACTCACTCACTCACGCCACGCCGTCAGCACCGACACGGACACGCCACCGCTCCCACCCTCCCCTCTGCTGGGGGCATCCATCTACCTGCGGGAGCGCACGGAGCGGGCGAGGATGCTCGGAGGCTGCCGCCGCCCCGGGCGCCGCCGCTCCCGCCCCGCTCACGGTGCCCCCCGG
>VZTR01002669.1:309305-328512 GCA_013400775.1 Chaetops frenatus
GGAGCGAGACGTGTGGGCACCGAGGGCGGGCGGGTGCGAGAGCCGGGGGGAGAGAGAGTCCGCAGCCGGGCTCCGGGGTAGGGCTGCCCCGGCCAGCGCTGGCCCTGCCGGGCAGAACAGCCCCTGCGCCCGTGCCAGGGCTGCCTCACAGCAGCAGGCTGGGAGGTGTGAGATGAGGATGCGCCATGCGGGCGTGTCCCGCAGAGTCAGACCCCTCCCTGGCGATATTCCAGAGCTGTCTGGATGCCATCCTGTGCCTCTTGCTCTGGGCCGCCCCTGCTTGAGCGCGGAAGCTGGAGCAGATGATCCAGCGTGGTTCCTTCCAGCCTGACTTACTCTGCCGTTCACAGAATCGCAGAGTCACAGCACGGTTCAGGCTGGACGGGACCCCAGTGGGTCATCTGCTCCAACCTCCTCGCTCAAGCAGGCCCAGAGCAAGAGGCACAGGATGGCACCCAGACAACTCTGGAATATCGCCAGAGACGGAGACTCCACAATCTCTCTGGGCAATCTCTACAAGTGTGTGGTCACCCACAGAGTAAAGTTCTTCCTCATATGCAGGTAGAACTTTCTGTGCGTCATCCTATCCTTATCGTCGTGATCCACGATTAGCTCGGACGTCCAGCAGAATCCAGCTTGCATGTCAATAAACTCTTAATTGTCCCTGAAAATCTCGGGTGAGTGCAGGACCTTCCCAGTGGTGTCACACGTAGAGGCCACATTGGGAGAATGCCACAGTGTTCCTCCAGCAGGACCCAGCGGGATCCAAGCCCCAGGCCCGCAGTGCCCGGGTGAACGGAGAACCTCGGGGCATCCTCATCCCTCCACAGGAACTCCGAGCTGCAGGACAATGTTCACCAGCTGTGCCACTCCACTTCTTAGGGTGTGGATTAAGATGTAGTTCACCATCTTCTCAGGAGAAAAGACAAAAACCTTCAGAGGTCCATTACCTCAAGGAGTAATAAGAGAATACCATCATCTCGTGTTTCATCTCAGTAATTCACACCCTCTTGGGATTTTTGGCTTTGCCAATTGTTTTCTGAGTGTTTAAATTACCAGTTTCTGCATTCATTTTTCACAAAAGCAACTTTGTGGGTTTTTTTCTTCACTATTACATAGTCAGGAATCCTGCTGCTGCTGCAGAAAAAAAACCTCATTTTCCCTTTTTACCAAGCTGAAGAGGCTCATATATCTTCAACCAGGAAATCTAATTGTATAAATTTTTTATTAATTTTGTACAAAGATAACAAAAATACACTTCCCAATGATTTATTGAGGTAGAAGAGTGGGAGCATTTAAAAGTAATTATTAATGTTTAAATGCTTGCTGAAAACTATTTCAGGCTGCTGGATTAGTCATAGAGGTCTCTTTCCATCACAATTGTGTATGATCAGGATGGACAACCATGTGGAACTTCCCAGCTGGGAATCCTGCTCTAACTAAATGTAAATAATGCAAATTTATGGAATCTTGGCGTCCTTGTTAATGTGAGTCTATTAGGATGGCACAGTGCCTCGTCATAATTTGGCTGGATCTTTGCCCTGTTGCAGCATAGATGCCAATTAGTTATTTGTTGGTTATGGCCTGTGGGACACCTTGCTCTGGTTCACACCTGTTCTCTTCATGTGCCAGAAAGGAATTCATGCATACAGGAAGAAAAGTCACAATGAGGATGTGGATAACATTACCTGTCTAACATGTTAAACAAATAAACACGTTAGAAACAAATCTTCAGCCATTCATTTTACACAGTATTGCAAATAATTGCCTTCTGGTTCTGTATTTTAATGTAAAAATTAAAAATATCTTTCTCCAAATCAAAAGGCCATTTGGGAGTTAATAGGACATTTTATTTGTGAAGAGATTGTGTTTGGTTTGCTTCTGGCTTATTTCCTTCTCTGTTTAATCCTTGTTTAGTGTTTTGGACTCAAAATGTCTTTCCAACATTTTTGAAACAAAAGAACAGTGAGGTTTCATGTTAACAGAATAGGAAAAATACTCCTCATTTTACTGATTCTCACATATTTTTTTCCATTTAAACATGTCACTGAATATGACCTGAATCTGCAGACCAGTCTGAGTGACCTGATTTTTCTTTTCCATATGAGCTAGTTTTCTGAACTTTTTTTCCATCTTTAAATAAAAGTGAACAAATCATGAGAAGTTTGGCAGGGAAAAGGGATACAGATGAATGAGGCAGAGCGTGGTGTGGTGCCACAGCTATGCTCATGATGTTTGTCTCCAGAAATCTTCTGTCACATCAAAAAAAGAAGAGTAATTAATAAGGGCTTATGGAGGGGATGATTTTTACATTATCTAGACTGACTAACAGAGCAGGGCACCACAGAGTCTCTGTAGCTCGTGTGCTGATACTCAGCTAATGCAGTTTCTCTCTGCAGTTCCAGATATTTCCTTTCCTTGGCTTCCACCTTGGGTTTTTTCCATATAAAAAAGGTCTCAGCATGCTCTTCTGATTCAGAAGGTAGCTGGAATAATACTATCAGGAAAAGCTGCCTTCCATTTTCTCTAGCTGGTTTAAAGGGACTTTGGTAAGGCAGAACAGCCTACTCGAACTCACTCCGTGTTTTCTGGAATGACAAATTCCTCTGCAACATTTTTATGACTGCTTAGCACACAGCTAGAGCAATAATTCCTGGAGCTGGAAGAGAGATATGCAGACTGAAGCTGTGAGGTTAAAACCTCTTTATTCCAAACAGAATAGAAAATGCTAAATAGTAGAAGTCATTCTGCTGAGCAAGAGCATTTCCTCTTCAAAATGAAATACTTAATCATTTGAATCCCTATTAAATTTGACCATTTGGCAAAATCAGTGCCACACATAACCCAGCTGATCACCTGCTTCCACTGTGTCCGAGGCAGAACTGCATCACTAATGCCACCAAACAAGTCTATCACTGCGTCCTGTCATTTGTCATTCCACTCACACTGTAGACACAGCCTCCCCTCTCAGTGTTTGTGCTCTCTATGAGACAGAGGAAATGGCTTTGGTTGTTCTGCATGTGAATCTGTCACGCACCTTCTGTTAGTGACCCAGTTCTAATGGTATTCACAGACAAGTTTTGGGCTTTACACTGGAATACTAATGTTTGGCAATTGGCAATGTGCAGTCAGGCAGGAGGAAGGCACGGGACTGCAGCATGTGGTGCTGTACCTGCACAGAATGTCAGTAATGACAAGTAATTAACAGGCTGCACGTCATCACCGTGACTCCTGCCTGTTCCCCCAACTCCATGTGTGTGACAGCATTCTTTCTTCAAGATTCACCCAAAAAACCCCAAAAAAGTATTAAATAAAACCAGCATGGTGCAACTAGAGAATACCAGTTATAAGCAAAATAAAAAATACAGGTTACAAAGTCCCACAGAGACAGCAAGATGTACTGGGCTAAGCTTTGATTGAGACTAACTACCCTAGATCCCTATCCTAGCCCTGCCAGGCTGGCAATGCATGCTGCCTGCACAGCACAGAACTGCAGCCACACAGTACAGCTCCCCATCAGCACCCCCAAGCTCCAGGGCAATGGTAAGAAACAAAGGATTTTCCAAAAGAACACAGAAGAATTAGTGAGACTGGGACCTTGGCACAATCTAGGCAAAATTTACTCATGATCTGGATCTAGAGAGGTCTGCTGTTTGAGAATCACAGAATATTTTGAGTTGGAAGGGACCCACAAGGATCATCAAGTCCAGCTCTTGAGTGAATGGCCCACATGGGAATTTAACCCACAACCTTGGTGTTATCAGCACCATGTGCTGACCAACTGAGCTCATCTCAGCGTCAAGTAGGTCCACTTTAGATATTTGTGTGATTAATAATAATACTCATAGTTACATAAGGACTTTTTACAGGAAGGTTGTAAACAGTCATGCTTCAAAGCACAAACTAAACACTGAGTTAAGGAGGATTAGGAAGAACTTTCTTACTAGCAGGTTTTTACATTAAAGTATATTATACCATCTATTATTCCAGTGCATCTTCACTGGAAAGTTCCGCTATTAGTCTGTTTTAGGGACAGACTAATGAAGTAAACCAGCAGACATTTGGATGGCAATTACTAGATCTTGATATAACAAAATTCTAGTCATAACTGGGTATCATTTGCTCTCCAATAGTTATTTTCCTTCTTCGTATACCATGAAGGACAGGTATCCTTGTTTGCAGAGATGCAGTATGTCAAAGTGACAGCTTTGCACTGCTCTAACCTTGTTCTAGGTATCACATTTACATCTGATAAGAAAGTAGAGGATATAAATATGTACTAGAAGTTAAAAATTATGGCTGTGAAGTATCAGGAGATCTTAGTGCAATATCTGTGTTAACAGCAATTCTTAGCTACAAAAGCTCATCAAGCACATTAGAACTTTAAATAGAGAAAGGCCACTGAATGTGCTGCTTTCTCTGTCAGCTTGGGACTTCATGGTACAACAATTGCCACAGTAGGGCTGCTACCCATGTGTGTGAACAGAGGACAAATTACATATGCACAAAAATATGTATATTTGTGTGTATTTCTGAAAGGTCCAAAAAGAGAAACACATTAGGACGGGAGAGATTGGCCAGCAGGAGTAGATTCAGATCCTAACTGTTGTCACTCTCTCTTTGGCACCCAAACAAAGATGAGATTTAAGAAGGGCCAAGGGGAGGATTACACATGGTTCTACTGTTACTTATGGAAATGCCTCCCAAACAGAAGATGACAAATAAAAAACAGCAGCCATGGAAATCCAACAGGTGTGCTGTGAAGGCTGACACTGGGATAATTCAAGAGACTTAAGGTGTCTGTGTTGAAAGAGAACAGTCAAAGAGGGCATAGATAACTGAGAAAGGATTTGGAAGCAAAAACAAGCCTTGGTTGATACAACAGAGAGCAGAGTCATTTGAGGGACGCAGGGAGAGAGGGATGACAATCTAAACAAAGGTACTGGGCAAAAAACCACCTGTTTCATGAGTGTTGTGGTCAATTTTCTAACCACAGAATCATCACAGGACAATGAGTCAAGCTATTTAAGACTAATGTGGCATGTATGGGAGTCATTCATCAGAGACAACGCAGGCTTCAACTGTGTCCTCCTTAACATTCATCCCTGCAGAGATAGCAACAGGAAAAGCTCAGCAATGACTCATCTGGCGGTTTCCAGTCACTGCCTTCTAATATGTTGACCAGTATGATGTCACTGTTACCTTGTGCTTGCATTATTTGTTTTCTCTATAGACCTGTCAGCTCTTCATTTTGATTACAAGGTGTTCAACATAACAATTTTAAAAAAACCCAACACAATGTCAACACGGTGGTGCACAGGGGCTGGCAGTTCTGACTGAAAATACTGCCAGTCCTACCCTCACATGTGTCTCTCCGTGTGATACTGCCCTTTTCAGCAAAACTCTTCTTCAGCTGTGCTACAAACTGAAACTGATTCACACAGAAATAATGGAGGCAGGGGCAGCGCTAGATATCTTTTTGCTGTATCACTTTCCCCATCTGATTGGGTGCACAGTCCCATGTGAGTTGTGCCAGGACAATGGAGAGAAAGGGGCAGTACAGGATCAAGGCACAGATGGGGGCTGTGGGACATGGCCATCCAGAATCCAGTAGTGGCATCAAGTACTTTAAAACACTACATCACAACTTTAGGCAGGGACATCTAGGTATTATCTCTATTCAAATAATGAATACCCATAATACAAGTGTAAATTAAAAAAAAATATATATTATTGCTATTCCCCTAAGAGGAAATTCATCATTCATAACTGATTGTAGAAAATTCAATCAAATATTCATTGTCTAAAATCAAAACATGATTGCAGCTGGTTATTTCTGGAGTGTAGGTCAAACTGGACACAGATTTTCTTCATCACTTGTGAGAGCCCCCTTCACACCAGTCAGGAGCTACCCAAACCAAAGCCCCTTCTTTATAACAGTAGTTGTTAGTGGTTCAAGGAACCCCACAGTAACAGACTAGCAGAATGTGAAAGGCAAATGAAAGACTAGGGCAAAGGAAGAGCATTCTGTTATGCTTTCAGGAGGTGCTTTCAACTCAGTAATAAGCTGAAATAAGTAGGTTTTTGTCCCCTTTAATTTTGAAAAGCCTAATGTGGGGCTTAAAATGACATTTTTACAATTCTAATTTTGTTGGTTTGGGTTGTGATTTCGTTTTAAACCTACCATTCATTAAAATATCTGCTTTTTTACCCACCACTGACTCACTCTCTTCATTATATAAAATTACTGGTGCTTTTGTCATTCCTGTGCCTTTTTGGAGAACTAACTCAGCAACATTTGTGTACTCAAATAAAACAAATAAGCCTTACTTTGTTCTGTGATGTATTCCCTACACCAAGGAAAAAACCAGGAGAAATGCCATCCCCACTGAAGTGAACTCAAACAAATCACACCTCAGATTCAGCAGCGTTAAGATTTGACCTCAGCTGGTTTTTTTCCCGGAGTCAGAAGTGCCAGACTGAGTCCATCTGGAGTGTCTCCCCTGGCATTCAGCTTGACTTGTGACATGATACATTCAACCAGGACCTGCGAAGACAAACTCTCAGTTCTAAAGTCTAAGGTAATGAATGAATGGCCAGGTTATATACCTCACTGATCATCAAATAACATGTTCCTGTTGCAACTTTAAATGCAGTTCTGCATTTAAAGGAGCTTCACTAAATTAGGTAACAACCTGTGCTCCTAATTACATATTTTGTTACAGTTAACAAGAAAAACACTTTCAACCTCTGAGCATGCAGGCTCACGCTGAGACATGAGGAACAAACAGATTAATTTCATTAGCAGACATTGCCATGTCTAATAAAGCTGTAACAGGCCAAATGCTCTAATTTACACTCCTGAAATTCAGTCTCCCTCCAGTCACACTGTTATTACGCTTTCAGGGTGCCAAGAAGGGAAATGGATCTGGCAATTGTCACTGGTTGGAAGCACAAACAATTTTTCCCTTAACCACATCGGCTTTGCAGAGTTACCAAGAATATAAAAGCATGAAAGCTTGCTGCAGTCATTAAAGAGATCTGACTCACAAAGCAGGAATCACTGTTAAGTTAGGAGATGGCAGCTCACATAGTTACTAAACTGATTGCCAGAAGCTGGGAAGTTAGAAACTATATTTTTAAAACATTTCTTCCCTAATTTTCTGCCAATGGCTCATGCCAGAAGGAAGTTGCCCAGGTAGATGACTCTTGAGACCTAGTATAGCAGTGTTTGAGGGTTTGGAAGAGATGCATGGGTTTGCTAACACCATTGGCCACTATCAATTAGATCATCAGATTATGTTAATTTATTGTTGTGGTGCCTGAATTGTTGTCTCTGGCAATACCTCAACATCGTCCATGCTTTCACCCTAGCTTCTGAAGACATACATAGAAGTTACAGGGTACTGATATTACAGTTAAAATGAAATGGCAGTAGGAGTCTTAAAAGTACAAGAATATCAGTGAGTGCTTGAAAATAAGTTAAATTTTAACAAATGAAGATAAATGACCCCTTCAAGTATAGGAAGAGCTAAGAAAACTCCTTTAAAAAATTTCCCGGTATAAGATGTCAGACAAAACAATTGGCAGAGAATACTTTTAGAAAAGAAGAATTGAGATTCACTTCTCAGGAGATGAAGATGTATAGCCAAGATCACTAATAGCTCCTTAGCCTGAGCCTGCTTACATGTACTGCTAACCAAAGCCAAGTCTGGGAAATCACAAACATATGACAATTTTCCTTCCTGCTGCTAGAAACTGTGCCTAATCTCCCAGCAAGTGGTCCCATTTGGCTCATACTCAAAGCCTGAAAGCAATCCCAGTTTCCTATAGCTTAATATAATTTGTATGCCAATTCACTGAGCAGAGGCATTACAAGAACCTCCTGGCATGTTGACACCTCACCACTGTCCATGTATTTCACACAAACCAAGTAGTAAGGAGCAGAGCATGGGCTACTTCTGTGCTTTCCACCAGGCTCCCAGCCTGTCCACTCCTCACATGGTTGAAAGTGAATGTTCATGTTATACCTTGGTCTTTATTTTGTATGAATGCACAGATCGAGTGCCGAGCAGAACGCATGAATCTTTTACTTTGCAAAGCAGTGAGGAGCTCCATAAATTTCTGCCGACACTAGATCAAGCCACATGAGGTGAAAGCATGGGTAATAAGCCATTAGATTTACTTCATTTTCTCCTATAGTTACTTTATGCCTTTTTAAACTTGCCTTAATTAAATTCATTCTGGAACATAAAAATTGCTCAGTTTCCACTGATCTGGAAAAGGCTCTTTTTAGGCCAACATCACTTTCACCTTGAGGCATTTACTAGAGGAAAATAGTGCTTAAAGCTTATGGAGATTGGAATAGGAACAGGAAGCAGTGCTTACAGCTTATAGAGATTGTTTTATTATCCTGCTTGTGCTTTTGCACACTGAGAATCATACCTCACTTCTACTCTGCCAATGTTTGTATTTTCAAGAAAAAAATCTTTGTAGATAATGCCCTCAGAGTATTATCTGACAAATCAGTGGTCTATTTAAAACACAAAACCAGCAGATGCTACTTTCCTTATGTATATAAATAATTGCAAAGTACTGAGGGGTGCTGCTCTTTACAGTACAGCAAGACAATCTGTGAAAATGAGTGCAGCTATTTGTCATCATCATGTCTACCTTAACCAATGGTTTATATTTAGATGCAAATGCTCCTTGCAGAAAGCAGGTCTCCCAATGAAATCCCACCAGGAGCCACTATCAGTGGCACAATCACCCATTTCTTGTAGTGCTTGTGAGACTGGCTGTAAGGTACATATGAGACAGGCAGAGCAACCAGGGTGAACAGCAGCAGGTTTGGAAGGGATGAAGAGAGAGCAAGAACTGATGAAGAGAAGGTGAAGAGAGAGAAAAGAACTGAGAGTCAGGAGACATGGACGATCTTCCAGGGAATGTAGTAAAATTACTGTGTAACAGGGCAAGCCATTAGTTAGAATTAAGCCAGACAGGCTGATGAAATAAGAAGCGTTTAATGTCTTGAATTCACTGAAGCCCGAATTTGTGGTAAGAGCTCCATGAAACTGTTGTAGGAATTAATGTAATAATTAATAATACAAGGAATCATTGAAAAAATCAGGCAGGAGGGGTTAATGGCATTTGAAATATAGAAGAGCTATTGTTTTTCTAATTCTAACCCGTGTTTGTACTTTCTTCTTTATCATGTCAACGTTTGCAAGCAATAAAAGGGCATTATGTGCTGGTCATTGCATCTGCTTTTGAGATAAATCTGTGTTAGCATTCCAGAGGGTCAAGGAACTCTTCCAGGGCAAACAAATTCTAGAGCACTGATGCCAGATGGTGTGTATATAAAGTGGAAAATGGGAAAAGCAATTTACTGTGTTCCTGTTTCAGGGAGAAGTATCACCCAGAAGGAGAGCAAAAGAGGTGAGAAATTACTGAGAATTTGAAGAGATAGTTTTCTTCTTCTGTATAAGTTGTTCTTTATATCTGAAAAGTCTAGGGACATAGAAGAACTGCAGTGTTATTCGGGCAAAATTATTCCAAAAAGTTAACAGGAAAATTTAACTAAAGAATGAAATTAATAACATGTATAAAAAATAATGCACTGATTTATGTAACAAGTTCTAAATTTATCTTTATAGCTGACTAACATATAGCCTGTGTTTAGAGAAATTTTAGTCATAAAGACAAAATGTTCTTATCTTGTATTTTTGATCAAACTCTACAAAAGAAGCAGAAAATAATGGATCAGATTCTTAAATATAAATTAACATAGCTTCAACAAAGGCAAGTATTAAATGTAACTTATCCAGCTCAGGTGTTGAACACTACTATCTCACTTGCAGCTATATTTAATGTATAATTCCCAAGTGTGCAAAAAAACTCTCCAGGTTTTAGAACTAATCAATATTTTCTTCAAATCTAGTGAAACATACAAATGTCTCTTGGAAGGATAAAAAAATAATTCAGCTCAGTGTAAGAATTCTAAAATAATTTTCTTAAATACTGAAAATTATAACATGTTTTCATACATAGCCTGAATTATTGATTACTTTTATCACTTGCCACCAAACCTCAGAAATATGTAACAAAAGGGTAAGTGTTCTGTTATAAGCAAATGGGAAGAGAGAATGTGTCTTATTATTTCTGTGTGCATCTTTGCTGAGCACATTTTATTTGGTTATATATGTAGTATTTTAAGTGTAGTTCTTCCTTTTAATATTATGGGTTCTTCTAGAAATAAAGGATGTAAACAAAGACTTCTTTCCACATAGGAAAAAGAGCTGAAGAACAATGAGGTTTGCTATCACCCTCCTTGCTGTCATAACATCATCCACCTGCCAACAATATGGATGTCTGGAAGGGGACACCCAAAAACTGAAGCCAAGTCCTGAGTCAAATATGCAAGAGTGCACTCTATACTCTAAATGTAAGAGTGGTTTAATTTTTTCCAAATATGATCAAGAAGTACAGTATTGTACACATCAATTGTTTTGGCAATTCCTGTAATTTCTCAAAAATATATAAGATGCAGAATACATTATATTTGAAAAGCCTCCTTCATTGGCATTTTGCTGCATGCAAACTAAGAGTAAGATTCTGGGTCTTAACAAAGTCAGATGTAAAACTCTCATTGACTTAATTTATTTTCTTTTCAAAATTCTGATGCAGTTTGCCTTTTTTGTAGTTCCATCTGCTTAAAAATGTTTACAGCAAAGATTATTTTGGTTTACTGTAATTAAGTATAAAAATTAACTGTAGCAGATACCAAATGGGAAAAGTTGAAATCAAAATTCTATTGTAAGCAAAGTACAATTGTACTTATTACAATTCTTCAACTCTTTTTTTAGTGTTTGGTAGTTTTCAAAGTTAGTATCCCTTGAGATGTGGCATCTGGCAGAACATTGGTAAAAAAGCACTGTTTATGCCAGTCCAACTCACCTAGCATTTACAGTGCTACTTTCACACCCAAAATAGTTAGAGCTTGAATACATCTTCTAGTTAGTACTAAGAGACTTTATCATATTATGGTCCAAACCAGATTCATCTTACATTTTATGTCTTCCAAGTACAGTGTTTAAAAGGAACAGTTATTGCAAGATCTTTGTTTCATTCCCAACAGCTTCCTGTTGCTATGCAGACTTCACAGAGCAATTGGCTCATTCGCCAGTAATTAAAGTAAGCAACAGCTACTGGAACAGATGTGGGCAGCTCAGTAAATCGTAAGTCAGCTTTGATGTTTTCTGTGTCCTGGTTCCACAGAACTGGGCTGGAGCAGCCACCAGCTGCTGATGGACATTAGGTTACCCTAGAGATTATAGGCTCTATAGAGAGCCTAGTTCCCATCACCTTTCCTCTATACCTGACCAACCTCTGTCTCTTCTTCTCCACTCACACAAACCCAGAAATGCCTAAGTCTACACTATTTATGCCATTTTTTCAAGACAGGGTTATGTTTTTTCAAATTTCTTTTCAGTATAGGACCAGATCTAGCAATGCAAACCAGTCATAAACACAGTAGGTGACAACCACCCTGCACCTCTGTAGCTCTCCAACCATCACCTACCAGTGAGTGTGATCTCTAGTGAATAGAGACCAGGCTTCTTCCTCTGTATAGAAACCACATCAACTAAACTGTTAAAGCTCACCAAAAGAAAGCATAGGAGTCCAGAAACGAAATGTCTGAAAATTTAGAATAAAAATTCTTGTAGTCCTGTGGGTTTTGTAAACATGAAAGGTGTCTCCTTAATTAAGATTTTTAGTACCCCGTTAGATGTTACAGCTGTGAAACATGGCAAGTTATAGAAATAAAGGGATGAAAGTACAAAACAATTAAGAAAAAACAGATGTGAAAAAGTAACAGATCTTGCCTGCCACTCCCAGGAGAGCAGCACAGTATGTGATTTTAAGTAACTTCAGCTGGGCTGTGGGAAAAATCTAAAGATTAGTGAAACCATGAGGCTAGAGCACAGACAAAGTTTTATGCTATAATTTTAAACTACATTTTATTATTGCCTGGAATCGTTGTTGCCAGGAAAACTCAAGGCCTCAAAAGTTTACGGAAAGCTTACACAAATAGGGCTGAAATATGCATGGAAACATTTGTGCTGTAGCTGGCTGTGGTAATTGCACGGTCAGAGTCTGTACACAATGCCAAAGGAATGAGTTTCAAACTTAGGCATTAACGGGGCCAAAGGATGCTTTTCTGTGTTTTTCTCTTATCTGTAGTGTTTTGTCCACATCAAAGCAGGCCTAGAAAATGGAAGCTGTAGCCTTGATGCTCAGAAACAGGCTTATTTGTGGCTTTTCTCACCCATCACAGCTGTGAAGATTTCACAAAGAAAATCGAGTGCTTTTACCGGTGTTCTCCACATGCTGCTCGCTGGATCCATCCCAAAGACACTGCTGCTATTCAGGCTGTTCCATTGTGTCAAAGCTTTTGTGACGACTGGTAGGTTCAGCTTTTTTAATCAAAGTATTTTTACTTGGTTTTAATATGCCCATGATCCAGTGGTGTTGCCCCACCTTTTCTCTTGTTCTGCTTCTGAATTCCTTGTTTGCCATCTCTGCTTTTCCTTCTGCTAAGCTACTCCCTCCAAAATAACAATGACACAGGCTGTGAATGCAGGATGGAGACACTGAGATGAGTTTAGTGACTCAGGGGCAGCACTGCCCTGCCCCGGGCAAGGATGCAGTGCAGTGGCATCATGACAGAGGGGATCCTGCCACAATGACAGGCACTGGTGGCAGCAAGGGCCTGCCCACCCTTTGAAAAGTCCATGTCTGTGAAATAGAATTTATGCAATTAGTATTTTCAATCTGAATACTTGATCATGATATGATACATTGGTTTTGTATGTATAAAATGCACTAAAAAATCAGGAGAGATGTCACTTCATGTGGGATTTCAACTAATTAATGTATCAAATTAGCTACATTCCTTAATTTTTCACCCTTGACCTTCTCCCTTCTATCATCACACTCTCTAAAATCTCTTCTAAAGCCTGAATATCAGAGACAATTGCAGCCAAGGAATGCTAAAATTATTAACAGCAATGAGCAGCATAATAGCATTGAATTTTGTTTCCCAAAACACAGCATCTGAAAATCACAGTATTTTGAGTGCAAGGCACATGGTGGGACAACCCAGCAACCATCTGTCCTTAGTCTTAGGGCAGGAGCATTATATCCATGTAGGGTACTGAGATTTTTCCACTGGTACTTATCCAGCATATATCTCTCCCTCCCTCTCTCTCTCTCCTTCCCTCCCTGTTTTGAGATGTTGGATCTTAAATAACATCACCATGGGACACATAAACTCAGTCAGCACCTTATGAATGTTGTGCCCAGTCACTGGAGGAACTTGTCTGGATGTGCGTGTGAAGCACAGCACAAACACCACCGGCTCTGTTCACACTATAGGATTATAAGTGCTAGCTTTCCATGAAAGTAATGGACTGTGAATGTCTGAATCCCTTAGGCTGCTCTGAAAATCATGGAAAACCATTACGATACTTCTAAAAATGTTATAAAAGAGCTTTTCTTGAAAGTACAGCAAATACAGAAGACAGGGCATGGCAGGGTTCTCTTGGGCTGCTCTCTGCTGTGCTTCCCTAGTGCTTATACAACTTGAATATTATTGACATGTGGATCCATTTCCATTGCCTCCAAGAGCAAAGTCATGTATGCAGTGCAGAATTTTGGTAGGATTTGTTTTTAAATATGTCTCCATTGCTTTGTGCCAGTGTAGGAAACAAGAAGCATAGCTTGGATTTGTAATGGAAGATAGTGAGACGGGTTGGTGTATTTTTTACCTTTCCTAGAGCTTTCTCTAGCAACAAATTTTATTTGTATGCCACAAAACTTCATGTGCCTCAGGAACAGATTTGTCATGTGCAGCCTTCCTTGCTAAGTTTTTTGTAATCTTCTAAACTGAATCTAGATTATTGACCCTCTTATAGATATAGATAGAGACCTTGAATTTCCCTCAGCGCTCTGAATCTTAAAGCTCAGAACCAAATTTTGCACTTGGATATTAAAGCACTGAAGTTGCCACTGAGTTCTAAAATAGATCTAATGGGCAAAATAATAAAATATCAGTATCAAAAACAAATGTGTGCCAAAACAGGTAGCATAAAAGACTTTACCAAACTGTTTGTTATATCAAGTGAATGTGTAAAGATGAAAGAAAATATGTGCTGTGAGTTCAGTTTGCATCTATGAACTGGTTTAAGCCAGCTTCAGTGTATATGAGATTTATACCAAAGTGTAGATCATGGGTCAATATAACATTGCAAAGTCTTCAGTGTTCCCTGGGCACCGCCAGAACCTGCAGGTAAAAAGCACTTTTAACTTTTGTTGTTGGAAAGTATGGTAGGGTGATTGAGAGCTGCTGCACAAGAAAAACTGACCCTTTTGCAATATAGAGTCTCCTGGCAGAGAGAGGATCTACTCTAAACAAGTCCTGAACAATGATCTATTGCTCCTTTTGGCATCACAGATGCCTGGCCTGAATCAAAAATGTCCTGATGGCCCATTACCCTGCATGCTGCTCTGTGTGCCTGCCTAATGCCAGTGTCAAACCCATTCCCTCACCCTGCTTAAGGCCTGAGGCTAGAAAAGAGCCTGGACAGAATTCCCACCCTTTCTGGTGATTTAAAGTAACATTTTTTCATGTTCTATTCACTGGAGTCCCTTTTGCTTGCCGTAGCACTGCTGGTGATGTGACCTACTTTCTCCACATACTGTGAGTGTGCCTGCTGCATACTGTATGTCTTTGTGGCCAGAAATGTGCAGAGTATTCTGAATGAGCAGTGACTTAATTTAAAAGAAATTCATCTGACTAGCTTGGGGCCTTCCTTTTCTTCCTATTGTTTTAGGATTCCTTGCCCTCACTAGTCCTTAAAGTATTGCTTTTGAAATAGCCCAATATACAAGTCATTTTCTCATTCACCTGTGAAAGGACTCTGTGCCCTATAAAAGAGAAAGAGCTAATTAAAAAAAATACAGGGGAAGAAGGCTTTAAAATAAAAATATCTTGCTCATTGTACATAGGGAACTAATATGTTCAGAGATGATCTTTTAAGTATTTACTTTTCTCACAGGTTTTAATTAATGTTTGAAGAAACAAGTTATGAGTTTCTGGACAGCAGAAATTAGACTTTTCACAGATCATGACTTTTCATAAACTTGACTTCATAATTATTTCCATTAGGATAAAGAAAAATTCCTAACAACAGAGTTATGCCTTGTCACCTGCTTATAGAACAAACCACAGTCAGGTAATAATCATGATTAGGAAATATTTCATCAGACATATCAATAAATAGTGGTGAATAAAAATATAAACACCTTAATAAATATTTTTATTCCGATTTCTGAAGAAACCAGATGCATACCATGAATATTAATTTATAAAATTTTAGCCTGTATTTCCAGCAGAGTCCCTACCTCCCACAGCAGATTCAGAGATGAACCCATTGAGAGTACATGTCTCCTGACCTCGAGCTGTTTAGTTCAGGCTCTGGTTACCTTGCATCTGTTATTGCTCTTTCTCCCTCCAAAAACCCCAGAAAACCAATGTGAAGATACTGCAGATATGCATCTTCTGACCTTTCTGCATTTGCAAATCTACTGCAATGTCCAGTTCTCATTGTTCTGTGACCACATGACAACACACATATTTAATTTAAAAATGTAAGGCTGCCACCCTTGTGATAACAAAATAGTTTTGAAACATGACCCTCATTTAAAGTGACAAGCAGAAAATCAATCCAAAGGCACTAATTACAAATACCATGCTAAACATTAACTTTCTAGAAGCTGTGCTTCATTGTTTTGGCACTCTCAGTTACTGGTATGAATAGTCCTCCAGAAGCCAGAGAGACTAAATTTGAGTAGATGTTAACTGATTTGCAGAAAGTGGTCCTTAAGAAAGGTAAGAGCCAAAAAATACAACATAAAAGAGAAGTGGAAGGGAGGAAATTATGTAGGATAATTGTAAGTCATGAGACCTCTCATCACATTGACCAGCCAGAGCTCTACTCATTCCAGGCCATTTATAGGTTTTTTTCTACATTACCACTTAAAAGTTAAAAATAACTTAAAACTCAGTATTTTAGACCTATGCCCTACAGGACTCTTATCTTTCATTTTCCTTTTAACTTCTTTGAAAATGTCATTCTGAAGCTGACAGCATATTAGTTTATATGATTTTGTTGTTTGTAAATTCCCTTATTTCAGTGCACATTTCTCATAGCAACTCCCCTGCCTGAGAAACATCATTCTTCTCCCATATTAATTCATAAATACAAACTTTCACCATATCTCCTTCAAGTGACAGTTCACCCTTAGCATACCTATGCTCTGTTATGATACTGAACAGCAGCATTCACGGAACTCCCTCCCTCCCAGGATTTCCTCCACTCGGTAACTCAGATAACCAAGCAGAAAATACCCACAACATGAGCCCTTTGCTAAGTCTGTCAGTATAAAAGGTACTGAGTGAACTGTTTAGTTTTCATGGGAATTTAGGTCTTCCTGGCCAACTCGGAGTTTATGAACATGTCAAGCTAAGATAATGTGCACATTGCTTGAAGATCTGTTGCTAAGCTGCACTGTAGTCACACCATGTTACTGACAGAGCCCCTGGACACCCCTTTGAGTTCAGTCTGAGTCCATTGAAAAATATGAGAGAAGTAACTGTATGTTCCACACTAATCTCCATGAAGGTATGAAGCCTGCAAAGATGATTCCATATGTGTTCGTAACTGGCTGAAGGACTGGGAGTGGGATGAAAGTGGAGAAAACCACTGTAAGAATAAATGTATTCCATACAGTGAGGTAAGAAAACCATATCAACTGAAGAAGAAAATATGGCATTAGGAGTTCTTTTTTTTTTCCCTGAACATATGGGAGTAAAATGCCATAGGTGAACTATTTTTATTTCAGCAGTTTCAAGCCATTCCTACATCAGACTTTTTAAGCATACAAATTTTCAAACATTCATTTTTATGTACAGCACTTACTCTAGGTAGATGCACATTTAATTAATCACTATTCATTCCATTTGTGAAACTAAAGTTCAAGAAACACTGATATTTTACCCCCAGTGGGATTTAGAAAGTAAAATATAAATGAACTTTGTTCATATAGAGACACTAAGATGCATTTCATAAGGTTCCTTACACAATATGGGGCTCTACGCACTTCTGTCTTTTTAAATTGGAACGTGAATTCCCAAACCACAAAGGAATTTTTAAGGTTTTCTTGCCAATTAGGTATGTTTGCCCTTTTCTCTATTTTACCTTGTCCTTCTCCATCCCATCTTTCTGAGAATGTTTAATGGTTGGGATAACTAATTTTATGAGCAAAAGTGTATAAAATGAGAACTGACAAGGCTCACAGGAGCAAGGTTGCCTGGAACCTGATCTACAGACCTTTCAGAGTCAGGTAGGATTTTCCTAGTGACTCAAGTAAGTTTAGCATCAGAGTGATATAATACAATTCAAAAGTATATTTGAATATTTTTAACAGTTGAACTTCACTGAGTCCATGAAAAACTGCCCAAATTGCAGAAGTAAACAAAATTTAAGTGAAGTACTTAGGGACTGGTAGTAAGGCTTACAGATTCATTATTTTGAACTCAATTCAAGTGCATGGACTTCCAGAAGTCAGTTCAGCAACTGGTATAAGTGGAAGGCACAGTCCAGTTAGTGCTGGATTGCTGTCTGCTTTGCAAAATGACACTAATCAGCAGACTCAGGAAGGTGGCCAAAACCAAATGGGCTGTGGAAACTTACAGCTTAGTTTCCCAGATGTGCTAAATCATCAGTAGTTCCAGATGAAGTGAAAAACAAAATGATAATCTCTGTAAATAATCTCCAGTCTGTGTTCAAACTGTCCCTGTTTCAGAGATAGGAGTTTTTAACCTTGAGTTCCCTTGCACTTATTTCTTAAAGAAAATATACCATCTGCAGGGAAAAACATGCAGCAAATTCCGAGGTCTTATCACTTGAAGCCAGGCACAGCTATTCCTTAACTAAATGGAACCACACCCTAAACTGCCCATGTTTTTCACCAAAAATAGGCTTTCATGGTAAGTAAGCATAAAGATGAAATTTCTGCAGAGAAATTAAAAAACATACATTTCCCATATGAAAATTACATGATATACAAACACCAGACTGCCTTGGTTTGGACTCAGCTCATGAAAGGGTTCTCACATGTCAGAGCACTCTAGACAGATCCTTAGCTTTTCCACAGAGGAGCAATCAGCAGCTTAACATGTGACATATGCAAGTGGTTCTGATGCCCATTTGGGACAACTGCTGAATAAAGAACAAATGCTGAATATTAACGATGCACAACTGACCAATGGCCCATTTTAGCCTTGTCATTATTCTCCCAGCTAAGTGCTCCCCAAGCAATGTTAACGCACAGACTAGAACATTTTCCAAAAAGCTAAAGAGTCAGAATCCTTTGCAGTAATTTAGGGACATGTTGGGTAAATGGGCTGTGTGCTCCATGTGTTTGCTGCAGCATTCTGATTATGCACTGATCTTTAAGCAGAATTAGGAGGAAGGTCAAAATAAAATTACCAATTTAGCAAGTAGAAGAGCACAAACACAGCACACAGAACCTGTGGGACACAAGTATGGGGTGTAGCCATGTCTGTTGAATAAAGACCTAAAGGAACCCACATGAGAGGCTTTAGTACTTTCTGAAATGATTAGCTAAAAGCAGGTAGATATTCAGAACTGCACAGGAGCTGGAAGAAAATATTGCTACTTAAAATCACAGAATAGTGGGAAAGAAAGAGCTAAGATCTGCCTGCCCTGAGATGTGCACAAGGAAAGAACCAGATGGAGGGAGCTTTCCTTTTCTGACCCTGCTCCCAGTGCACCATCCAACCTCCATACTCCTTCTCCAGCACCTGCAGCATCCATGGTGCAAGCCCTGGCTAGAGTTGGTATGAGCTGAAAAGCTGGTTTACAGACTACAGTCTTTGGGGCTGTTTGGGGTAGACTCTGTATTATTCATAAAGGATATTTTTTTAAGGCAAAAGTTAACATAGTTTTGTACATGGGGACACAGGGAGATGTAAGAATTTTTTGTCAAAAATAACTGGAGCAGAAGGACTGCAGATACCCAATTTCACTTCTGCATGATAGACTTAAATCTGTAATCTTTT